>JAZBHA010000525.1:12853-59169 GCA_037464855.1 Iselma pallidipennis | reverse complement strand
CTTTGTTTTCTTGTCTTCATTATAATAAAATATCCTTACGGGAGCGGTCATGCCCCCACTTCCCCTACATACACATATCAATTAAAAAAGACTTATCTATCAAAATACTAATAAAAAACTTAGCATCTATAAAGGGTTTTAAAGAAAACAGTACCTAATGGTATGTCCCACGTGCTTAAATTGACATAATTTATATTGATTTATTGCTTGGTTTTAGCTTCAATTTACTGCCAGGACCAGTTTCCAAAGATGTAAAATATTCCAGAATATTTGGCGATATTTCCTTGCCTAGTTGCAATACAGTACATGGTTTATTGTACCTAATAGATGCGTGCAGAACAGCGACATTTTTCACAATTTTGAAAATTATTTTTCTTTTTTTTGTGTTATCAATAAGTTTTAAAATTGAGAAAAATGTCACATTCATCCAATGTTAAATTCTATTTTTATTAACACTTGTTTTGATCTGGTTGTTCACATTTAATTCGTAGGTTGTTTATAATTTTTCTTATTTTTTTCCTGTATTTATTTGAAATGAACAGAATACCTATAACTGTAATGTTTTACTTTCAATGTTAATCAAGCTTTTTTCATGATCTGTAAAAAACAAACTTTTATTTATCGTACTTATCATTAAATGTCTATAAAAATCAGAGTTAATATCTGTAGTTTTATTAAACAGTAAAGAAAATGTTATGGAAAATGTTGAAATGATCTGATGTCCGTTTATAACGAATTTAAAAAGACTGAGTGATGGAAGTGGTTTATTATTACACCATAACTTCGTATAAATTGACCTGTAGAGAGTGTTATTTTTTAAATAAACCCAATGAAAATAGCACGAAAATCTATAAATTTAGACAATTTTTTTTTGTAAAATGGTACCTGACCATGGTCCAAAAATTTCATGAAACTTGTTGAACTAGCGTAGTAAATCTGGTAGATCGCTATATAGAATAAAATTTATATTCTATATTCACAATAATATCTTGACATTACAAGACTATTAGCAAAACAAGAGCACAGTGCAAAAAATTTTCTCACATATGTATGATTAACGGCTGATCACCAAACAAAATCGTTCTAAGAGCAGAAAATCATGCCAAGATTTTCCGACAACTAGCAGCTTGTATTTTGAAATAAATTTATTAGAATGTTGAGAGATCTTTGGGAAATTTTTCACAAAAAAAAAGATATATCTTCAATGGCAGTTTTCATTAATTATGTAAATGGCTAGCTTTCAACCGTTTCATCATGTTGTGGAGATAGATACCGACTCCTGAAACAAGAAAATTCAGTGTTTTAAATACAATGCAAAAATTCATGTAAATTTCTCTAATTTAAAAGCTTGAAAAACAGGTTTAAGAAAATTAACAATTTTAAATAGTTTCTATTATTATGGAAATTGTACAGCTTCTGGTAACTGAATAATGATTTAGTTTCGTACGTAATAAAAGCTTTACTTAATTTGTAAAACTGACAAATCCATAATAATTTTATAGAGATTGTGGTAAAATGCTTCTTAAAAGTTTCTAATAAAAGGTTTATTGTAAAATATACTTCATCATTATTCATTACTAATCAAGTTAGAAAGAATTCCTGAAAAAAAATTTATTTTATTCGATCCATAAAAATAACATTAATTTGATTAGAAACGATAAATTTCGTCATTTATTATCAATATTTGATCGTAATCTAAGAAAGTCCACATTAAACTAATTGTAAAATCGAATGGTAATATTTGAAAGGATAATGAAAATGTATAGATATCATAGATAGAGAAAGGTTTTTAATTTTTAAAAACCCTGGTGATATTTTTTGTATGATTTATACTTAGGTATTATTAAAATAAAAAAGACTAATAGCTTTGCAAAAAGAATTAACAATCATTATGCTATCTGTTTATCAATGATTATTATAATTATATTTATTTAATGATATATAATTAGCATCCAGTTATTTCAATGTTCTCTATTGCGCACAGTAAATTTTAGCTATATGATATCAACTACAGTAGACCCTCGATTATCCGGGATGGACGGGAAAAACGGTTTCTCGGTTAATCGAGTCCCGGATAATCCAGAGTCTACTGTATCAGTACCTACTATAGCTTTTTAAATTAATTCAATTTTAATATACTGTTTGTTCAATAATTTAGGAAATCTTGTTATTTATTTCCAATTACATTGTTTATATCCTTTCCTTATTCATTATTTTCAATGCTTGGATTAGTGGCAGATTAAGTGGTTGTTGGATTTGGCAACCGCCAGGAGCCTTGTGATCAACTTAGCTTATTTAGGGTAGGAAGATAGGGCTCCAATTTTTTCCTACCAAGGGCTCCGTAACTCTGTACCGCACAAACTACTATAATATTTTAACATTTTTCCGTTTGATAAAGGGATGATTACAATATGCTTGAACGATAAAGTCTCACCCTAAAAGCTCCAATCGTTCATAATCTGTTAAGCATCAATCTATGATGAGTTGATCCTTCTTTTCGATAAAAGCAAAGCAAGAGGTCCTTTCAACTGTTAAAATCGTTAACGGAGCTATAAATTTCTGGAAAATTTCTTTTATCACTCATTTCCCATTAAGTATTGGCAAAAATTCGATTGTAACAAGTCGTTTTTAATCACATATATATGAACCTATGGAATATAAGTAGTTATACCTATATTTATATATTGTGGGGCCGAACTTCAGTCAATGTAGTGGTTGTGTGTATGTAATTATTGGGCGAGGACTTTGGTGGAGATATCTTGTCACGATTGTGTTAAGTATAGTGTTTGGTACACCAATAATCGGACTAGTTGATCAAATTAATAAACAACAATATACTTATATTATAACAATATTAATGTATTATATTGGTTGATTGTAGTGCCGATTGGTACTTTATTAAAAGTGTCTGCTTGATCAGAATATGGAATTTAATATTGGATATGATGATCTCGGTCATATAGTGGGTTTCTTCTTGTTGGTTGTTGTTGTTGTTGATGATGATGCGGCTACACTATCTTTATATACGTGTTGACGATGCGATAATTAACATTTTGGCTGGTTAAAGTACCGTGCATCAAGCTTAATTACTGTACAAAATTATGTTGTTGTCTTGGCAGTTGTTGGTTTGAAATCTTTGTATTTAAGATTCAATCATACAATTCGAAAAAAGTTGATTTTCTTCACTAAAAATTAACAATGATGAGGCACGAATATCGGTAAAATTTGTCGCCTCTGGTAATGATTTCGTTCGAATTTATGGCAGTAATAAATTGATAATTTTAAAATTTCATTACTTACTTTCTCGCTTGGTATTGTTGTAAATAATCGTATCGAATATTTGGCATCGGTTCGTGGCATTATAATAAATAACTACGTGATCGGTCGGCGATCGTCCAGCCTCCGGCACCGGCACTATACATAGCCACTCTCTTCTTTATACTCAACAACCATAATAATAATAGTAATAATAATACAACAATATGATAAATAATCAACGAATAAACTAAAAGAGAATATCTATATATTAAAAAAAAGGACTATTTATTACTATAAGAAGGTGTATGAATAAATAAATCAGGTAAAAATCGAGTGCGAAACACTAAACTAAAACAAGATGTACAATACTTTAAGATGATGGTCCATAATAAAAGTTATTATCGACTGGTATGTGTACACACATTATAAAATCGTGACTATCGCTACCCACCGTGTAATGAGGAGGCCCAACCATACTACATACAATACCTATAAAACTAAAGCCTATACCTATATAGACACTCTTTTCTCTCACTTGAAACTCGATTATGGTGTGCTATATCTTATTCTTGTTATTATAACAACATAACCGGAGATGATTAGATAACTACACTTCAAATGGACAATTATAAATGTCGGCCTCTTTCGCACTTATACACTACGTTCTTGAATGTCTTGAAAAGAAAATCTCAAGAACATGCAACGATTTAATGGTTCATTGGAGATTTTTGATTTTACTAATCAGTGTTGGTGCTTCAGTTGCATCCAGTTGACACTCAATAGCTTTTCTTTCGTAGAAGCAACCAGTTCAAGAGTTCAGCAAGCAAAGGATACATAAATGTAGCAAATACATTATTGTTAGTAATCTTTTGGACCATTCCTTAAAAACGAAAAGGACCCACGCCCTTTACATTACCAATATAATCTGGCAGCTAAGATTCAATTAAAATAACTTCAAAAAAAAACAAGGTGTGAAAGTAGCATACGTAATCCATTCTACACATATGTTTCTAAAACAGAAATTTCTCGTACTGTATTCAACCAAGTTTTAAAACGACTATCTGAAAATTTGATATGTATCAGGTTAAAGTTCACACCTAGCAAGTTAATGAGACTCATTAAACTGTATTGTTGCAGATTGTCTCCGGTTTATAAGAGAGAGGCACTCCCAAAAAAACCTCTGCCGGACCCACCAAATTGATTTCAAGATGATTAATGTTGTACCAACGATCCATCCATCAAACTCTTAAGTGGAAGCATTCACCATATCCAGAGGTGGTTCGTATTAAAAATAAACTACACATATTAGAAATATTAAATTTTAAATATTATAAGATATTATACAGTTGATTAAAATATTGATTAGAATTTTTTGTTTAATTGGATTAATTAGTCGGTTTTATTATAATAATTAATTAGTTAGTGTTATTTCAATTAAAGGACGAGTCGTCCTTGTATGGCCCAAGGAGCCGCTCAACAACAAGAACTACTGGTAATCCAAAACAGTATGCACGGTAAGGGGTCCCATCATTAGTTTAACATATATTTAACTCTCCCGTTGCGGCTGTTTATTGACTATACTATTGCTTTCATATTTAATGCATCACACACGTTTTTGTGCCACCTAGGAGCTAGTTTTTCAATCAATTTAATCTAACACTATATTAGATATTGTTTAGATCATCACCACCAACACCACTACCTATTATAAGTGGAATTATTAAAATCACCACTACATTATAATTTCCATACAATAATGGGAGAATGTTGGAGCTTATCCGTATATATAGCCAACTACTGATAACATTAGAGTCAGCAGGTTGGTGTTGGTGAATTTCATGAAAAATTGAAACTCTCCCTATTTGTTAACAACCGGAAACTATAAATTACAAAAATCTACAAAACAACTAATAATAAGTGCCTACTGTTAAATTATATAAAATCGCAAAGGGATATTTGCATAATTTAAAATTCAACATTTAGAAAAAAGCAGTTAGAGAACTGACCAAGTCCACACCTATTTAACTTACAATAATACCAAACTAACCAATCAAACTTGTTTATAGTAGTAACACAAATTAATTCAACGTAAATTTTCAAAATAGTAGTCATTATCCGTTGTCTATTATCGATAAAATCATCAATTTTTTGTTCCTTGTAGTAGTATTTACTAATATTATACCGTTTTCACTATTATCTCTCTCCATCTCATATCCGATTTAAACTTCTCTTGATTTATCTCGTACATATTGAGATTAGAGGTAGATGTCCGTCACTATTAATTAATATTAAACAGAATTTGTGTTGTTGCTAATAAATATTGTTGGCCATTAGAAATGATAGTGTTTGTTTGTAGTAAATGTAATTAATATCTATCTAGTTACTGGAATGTACGGGAATCATCATCATCACCATCACCATCATTGAATATGTTTGTGTGTAAAATCAGTAATATGATACCATATGTTGGTTTTTACAGATAATTTTTAGTAATCTTGATGAGATATCATCCATTTCAGCGAGGATATAGGTAGAGAAAAACCAGTGGCAGGACGAAACTGTAGAAAAATTGTTAATTTCTAACAGGTTCTGATAATATCTTCAAATATAAATTTGTAAGCATTCTTTATATTCTTTATTCTCTAAACTATTCGAATTTATTGAGATAAAAGAGTTAAAATGTTCAAATTAATTAGCTGAAGGTAAAGGCTCTCCATCAGAGGCTGACCGTTAACATTGCGGGTCCTGGACTAACACTGTTTGGGAGCCCTTGGACTAACTGTTTGGGGGCCTACCCAATTAACCCAAGTTTTTATTTTACAGCGAAGAGGGCCCTTTGATTAAAAGGTGTCCTCGACTGCAGCCCATAAAGACCATGCCTAAATCCGCACCTGCTCTCCTTAATATTTTAATGTTTAAAGCAACTGCTTTTGCGTAATAAACATTTCTTATACAAAATCCAAGATTGTATCATCGTCAGCTATGTTTTATTCTGTATAATACTATTACCCTTATTAGTGCAACTACCCTTAAAAGGACAGTTTAATCAGAGAGATCCATGGTTCCTTATCTAAAATATAGTTCACTGACATTTCACAGGGCGCCCTAGTAGCTTCAAATTTGTAGACTTTTCTAAACATTCTGAATATCTACCATTTGATAATCTTAACTACGCCACTGTAAAGCAACTTATTATTTGTAATAGTAAATACTGAATGAACTGTTAAGAAATTCTCTTAAAATGCATCTTAATTTCCTGCATAAACTTTGAAAAACTGACAAATCCTAAAAAAAGGATGCTTCGAAAGAATCAAATACTGTTACTACTACTACAGGTGTAAAACAAGTCAAGTTGCTGGTATTTTCTGTAGAGAACAAAGGCCGGTTTCTTAGCTTAGGTAGTATGTACATCTGTCTTTCGTTTCTTTTTTACACATTTTACAAATGTCTTATTACATAGAAAGAAATACGTACCTTGTTATACCTACTACTAGTCACATAATTATTTATTTCAGACAATTTTCCAGTAATTTAAATAAATACCATGAACGAATTTTTGTAATGATCTTGGATTGTTCTATTTATTCTGATATTGTAAGTAAATTAGGATACGAGAGCTAGAGTGTTGGCATTCCTTCGACCAAATCATCCAATTAAAATTAAAAAAATACGGTTCGACAGTTTAGAATGTAAAGACAAACAGTTCTAGAGTTACTACACAGTAGTGGATGTAAGAGGAATAAGAACAAAATCATTACTATAGGCATACAGCGTCGGACTGACAAGTTCTTGACCCTTCCGAATATATATTACGCCTATTCAAGACTAGATTTAAGGCTAATTTAGACATAGGATACTGATTGTGAGTTGCGAGGCGGTGACACGAGACGACTACCTTATCTGTGAATCGCAAATGGTCACAGATGGCCGCAACAGAGCCACCGGTTCGTCGCTGCACAGTACCCCATGCGTGAATCACCCTTTAAGGTAGTTGCGACTCCTAGTCCTTTTCTTCAAAATTTCCAAATAAGTAGTAATCAGCTGATCCTCATCAGTTGGACACTTCACCCTTAGGAACTTGCCCAGCTGTCCGCTGGCCTAATCCGCCACTGGCTATGCCTTGATTGGATTGAAGAGGAAGGAGACGTAACAAAAAAAAGGATACCACCAAAAGGATTTAAATATGTAAATAAACAATTAGCTCAACAATGGTATAAGAAGGTATGGTATATAAATACGACATCGCCTAAATAAACAAGCGAAGCGTGCTTGCAATTGTTTGTAGAAACAATCGTCATAAGTCACCTGAATCCCAGAATTGGAATCGTGAGAGACGAAGAGACGAACTCTTTTCCCATCTATGTAGGTATGTACCTGTACCTGGGGACAACATGTTCCTCCACCACTATGGGTTGACAATTTTTTTTGCCTATTCTTCTTCTATTCTCTTCTCTTTCATCGTTTTCTACCAACTCCTCAATATAACTATACATATACATGATTTTTTTTGGTTGTTTGTTATTGGTATGTTCTTCTTCTTCTTCTTTATAGTACTTGTTCATTCCCATTCACCTTCTGTCTTTATTTAATTGTTGTGAATGCGACCACAACAGAACAGAGTGTCTTTTAACATATCGTTGAAGGCGAGCAATAGATTTCGTTTCGTGTCCCAAACATTTTAAACTGTTTGGGAATTTAAAATTCCTGGAATTGGAACTACTTGTTAGCGATTGTTTTATGATGTACAAGAAACGACCAATAAATTATCCAAGAACGGACCTGTTTCTCCACTATAGGCTTTTTTTGTGTCTTTTCTATTTTATTTCCTAATAAATACTTCTACTAATAATAATTAGAACGATAAATTAACAAAATAAGTGATCTGATTCAAAAGTAGATCTCCATTGAAAATAATTACTGTATTATCAAAAAAGGGTGTACTTTTATTAGATTTTTCTAACATAAAAACATGAATGAGTGGCTAATTTTACGCAATCATCGATTATGTTTCCTTTTTTTATAAACATACATACCTATTTGATGACTTTTATAGTTGAAAAGGTGAATGTCTGTTGTTTGAACGGCTAGCTTTTATAATCTGCAGGACATCAAACCAGTTCCGGAATGAGATAAATTACGAAAAGTATCTGTCAAAACTAATAAACATTATCGGCTTTATAGATCTTTTTTCTAATTTTCAGTAGAATATCAAATTTTGACTATAAAAATTAAAGTGAAAAAGGCTGTTGAAATTAGGAAACCAAATAAAGTATAAGATTTAGGACGACTACTAGAGAGTCGTTTTTAATTTTTATAATAACTTCTTCTATTCAATAGTTTCAAATTTCAAACAAAAACCTGAAAACTTTATGTTGAAGAAGACGTTGAAAGACAAAATTGTAATGGCTTTTCAAATGTATCTTCATTGACCAAAGGAGAACCTAGAGATTTTTTATGAAACAATATTATTTGGAAAAATAACTTTGCTGAGACAAAATTTGTTTAAAATCGCCTATTATGATATTTAGGATAGTGGACATCCTGTTAAAATGAGTACCTTTTCAAAGTTCTGGATCAAAAAATCAGAGTGATATCAGGACAAGTTATTGTCCATAATAATTGTAAACGATTTGATGAGAAATGGACTGGGAAAAGCAAGATTAGGATACTTCGAAGTAGAAAATGTAAGGATAAAATTTTGTCGTAAAAAGTTACGTGAGGATAGAAATTAATATTAATTGGGAAAGTGAACACAAGGCTAAAAGAAAATTTGTTTATATTTAATAAAAGTTCATTGTCTTGTGGCCGCTTTACAAAAAAATTCTACAAGTGTCAAGGGCTTTAAATGTTTCAAAACGTTCAGACTAGTCCTTGGAATGTGGAATAGTCATCCTGAAATATTGTTGCTGGTAAGTCAGTTTCAACGTGAAAAATTTGTTAATTATAAAGACACTTAAATAAAACAGTTGGTATTTATTGTATTTGATATACCTACCTACCTATAATTTACATTATTCGTTTTTTTTATATAAAAATTTTAAAGACACATTTAGCTCCTTTCCTTCTACTATTTGGTGTGTCCCATTATATGGGATTTTACTAATGTAAATATTTTCAACGTCGATTCTTAGAATTCTAAATAAAGACAGGTAGAAAGAAAAACTCAAGAATCTCTACTCATTAATTGTTTGATTAGCATAAAATACATAAAACTAATGTGTAGTGCAATAAATTGAATTGAAATTATCACATCGTTAAGCCACCGAAATACCGAAAATTGTAAATTCTTTAAAACATTTAAAGATATCTCTTGTGTTCTAGTCAATATAAACAGCAATATTTAATAGTTATTTGATTATTTTTTTTTATTAAAACACCAATGTTTTTTAATCGTTCAAACACACACAGTACGTCGTCACTATACGCCTACAATAATACAGGTGTTTCTTTATTTTGCTTCATTCTTTTTATTATTTTCGATCTTTCGAATTTGGAGGTGATAGCATGTCAACGAAATAAAAAAAAAAAAAACGAAAAAACCTGAGCATCCCACTTCTGAAATTGTCATGCTGAGTTCTGAATGGTCCACAGTCAGTAAACCATTCTCGATGAAATCAACAAGATAAAAACCGTTTAGGACGGTAGCTGGAAATTATAAGGATTTTTAAATTATTAGCTGGACACACACACCGACAACACCGTAAAATCGGAGAAATTACGGTTTTTACTCTAAATAAATTCCAAACCAAAGCGGCCAAGATTTCAACAAAACAACGGACATCGTTCAACTGAAATAAGTGTATCCTTTATAATCAATTTGGAATACCAGCGTGTTGAAAACAAATTAAACGTTTTCGTTCCGCTTATTTTCGAAGATTTTCATATTTGGCCAACAATTATAAACTCCCCATAAAGACGCTTCAAGCTTAGAATCAACATTCCATCTCTAGTTGTACCAATAACAATTACTTTTCCAACCCTTTGGGACCTTCTTCGACATTTGATAAAATGCTGTACGGTGTTCGTTACTTCATGAAATTTGAACTATCTTCGATTCTAGATGAGACAATTTTCAAATTCTTTGTCATGTTATCTCTATTGGCCTATCACCTAAAATTACTGTACATTATGGTAGTTTTATTGCCTGACGATAAGCTGCACGAAACTCAATCCCCGACACAATACCGAATTGTTTTACAAATTTTACTCCAACTATCTGAAAACCCAAATTACTAATTTCATGCTTAAGAAAATTCTCATCTATAATAATTGGGCACACAATGGGCATAATCCTTAAACTACAGCATCCGGCTGAATTGTTTGCATGACTTTAATAACATCTTCTCCAATCTGATGCTTATTGTATCAAGGATATTGTAACGCCCGTTGGTTGATGGTTTACGGTAAATTTTCTAAAATGTTGATGATAAATGTTTGACTGAAAAGTGACAGTTGTTTTTTTTTTCGTCTTGTTGTTTTTGTTGTTTGAAAAATTACTGATATCTTTTAGTGTGCGTAACGTATAATTAGTTAACTTGCGACAGGAGCGAGTAACCCGTTTATAAATAAATGGGTCCATTGTTGGTGTGTCCCGCTATCATTCCAGGGTATCTCTCTATCTCTCTCTCTCTCTCTCTCTCTCTCTTTCTTTCTCTTTGGTGGTAGTGTAGTTGGTGGTGATGATGGTGGTGGTGGAGAGCCGGCAGCCCAGAGATGGGATCGCGCCTATCTATCATGTATTGTCACACAGGGCCCCCAATCGCTCATTGTTCTCTTTACTTCTCTAATCCATTCATTTCATTGTAACATTTCTGAAATGGCAGGCCAGAACATGTTTTAATTAATTTTCATTTTTGTTCTTCTCTTATCCGAACGTTTTATTTCCTATCCTTTACATCGAACAAGGATCAGGATTATATACTTCGATATCAATAATATATAAATATAAATAACAAAATGTTGATGGCAAAGAGGTGTAGTGTGGGAAGGTAATATGATTGAAAACGGTGGCTTTGTGTTTTTGTCATGTTCATGGTTGTTGTATTTCTCTCTATAGATACATTATATAGACCCATCTCTCTTCTTGTCCTGTTAAATATCAAACCTATGAATTCCGGACATCGGAATACCAACAAAAGAATACCTACGATGACGATAGCATTCATCAAATAAGGACACGAAGTCAATTCGTTACAAAACCAATCACTTTAAACATACCAGATTTCACCAGGGTTCTCAATCCTTGCCGATTCATTATTATCCTTGGAAATGTTCAATAAAAGTTTAATAGTGAATAACTGTAAAATATCATAAAATTAAAAGTTATCCTGAGAACTGTAAATACCTAAACATTAAAAAAACTTAACTTTACAGATAGAAGAAACATAATAAAATAATAGAGAAAGTTTTACAAGCGTATAGGTATTTAAAAGCCGGCAAATTTTTGTAAATTGATTTGAATAGAAATTTAAATAGAAACCATAATTTTCCTACATCGATACTCTTAAAGAATTCATGATTAATTGACCACATTAAAAATATGTGAATACATTTTGTATCCGAAAAATAATCAGATGCTAACGATCACGTAAAATCTTTCTATTTAATCTATATGACAAGTGATATTTTTGAATTTTAAGCACGAAAAAAAAAATTATTAGCAGGTAGTTTCAACTGTCAATAACCTTGTTACTGGACCTGCTCCAAAAATTTTACTTTTCTCAATTACTAATACGAGAAAATTTGTTTTGTTCAATTGTTGGTGATTGTCTTTGATATAAGAAAGGATCTGTGGTTAACATTTAACGGCAATCAATCGAATAATGGATTTGAAAGGCTCCACGTTCACAATTCCCACCAAACCTCAACCCGTTACTGGTTTCAAATCACCATGTCATGCTAATAATTACCATTGTATAAGCAATACGATGTGTTACAGACCAGCTCCCGCTGCTTCTAAGAACTGATGATCCTTGCTAGTGGACTGCCAGACCTGACTCGTATCCATTCCAACATGTCAATGATAACTTCAATCTATTTTAGTTGATTTGTTGTTGTTGTTGTTGTTGTTATTGTTGTTGATGATGTCTACTTGTCACTTGTTTCTTTAATTCATATTTTCCTCTATACGTTTTCCCGTTTGATGTATGCAGCGAGAAGGAGAAAGAATTTTGATTTTTATTGTTGTTTGGGCTGTTATACATGTATGTGTGTAAGTATATACATGTAAGATAATCCAAACAGACAAATGAGCAAATAACGAGAGTCTCCAGTCTAATGGGGCCACATTATGATTGGATTATTGAGGGTAGGTGAAGGTGGTATCCTGCTGTGGTCTGTTTAGCGGACAATGCAATAGGGGATCAAGCCAGTCATGCTAGGTATTAGTTGGCACGCTGGGGGGCTGCACAAGTCATCGTTGTGCCTCGGGGAGTTGGCGAACTCATGAGAAGATCAACTAGTATACATAATTTACGGTATGTTTTGGGTTTGGCTAAATAAATTGAACAATTTTGAGGACAAAGACTACTAGACTCTTATTAAATTCTTTACCAGTTACAACGAAATGTTGTATAAAATATGTAGTCGTGAAAATGATAACACCAATTTAACATCGATTTATTGGTTTCAACATACTGGCTACAATCCATTGTTTTTACTGTTTAAAGGACGTGATAGGGATTTATTTCTTATAGTAAATATCGTCCAACAACCTTCAAAAATTCCAAAATGATTCAAATCAAACAGAAAACTGAGAAATTTTTATAATAATTTAACAGTCGGCTATCTTATAAATCGTATTGTTGTCATGTCGGTGGTGTGCCTTCAATTTTAAGCAAAATACCACCCAACTAGGATACAGACATTGTTCTTAGAAAATGTTAACAACATTTCGTATTCTCTTCAGTACAGATCCTGTGTGAACGTGCCTGACGCTCAAGATAAATCAAACACCTTTGATAATATGTTAAAACAACAAGCGATATTTTCCCACCCTCTTTTACCTGTGATGGCTGTTATTGTTGTTATTATTATACAATTTACGACCACCACTGTGGCCGCCACTGCCAACACCACTACCGGAAATGATTAAGATATTATCATCTTTTATTGAAAATTCAAATTATTTATTATTATTTTTTAAATGTTCATCAAAGTGTATGTATGTTAGACAATGAAAGACGAACCCTTATTCTAGTTGGTTATCGTATAGAAAAACTGGATATATGATAATGGTCGAATGTAGGCTGTCTTCGGGGACATTCATAAGTCAAGAATCGGTCGGTGCAAAAAGCGGCGCGAGATGAATGTATGCATGCGAGCAGCGATTTGTGTTTTGGCGCTGGTCAAGCGACGCATTCCGCGCGTTTGGACTTCAACTGTGTTGTGCGCCACTTCGTCGCTTTTTCTTCTCATATTATTTACTTCTTTTTTTCATATAGATTATATATATACACACAACACGTATACAATAACCGACCAATATATTCCATCTATTTTGAACAGTCGCGCTATGAATCTTCCAATGGATCGTAGGTGGCCCTCAACTTTTTTCACCCCTTTTATATGTATTTGATCTCGTTTTTCGATGCGTCACTTTTGTCGACGGCTTTGAATAGTTGCTGCCTTTTGTCCTGTCTTCTGTTTTCGATTCTATTTTCGTCGTTTATTTTTGGTAGTTTCTTTACTGATTTTATTGTTGTTGTTGTGGTTGTTTTATAGATGGTAAAACGATAGATCGCTGATTAAATTAAAATTGTTGAAATTTATTGAAATATTCATTGGTACATGAGATTGGAATGTTTCGACATATTTTTTGGAATTCTTTGAACTTGAAATCGAACAGACATGTCGACGTCGAATCAGTGATGTATTTATATCGTTTGCATTGAGAATAGAAATTTGCGAAAAAAGCTCATACGTGAAATAACGCGCCCGAACAAGAACAGAAATTCTAATGAAAATCTCCTTAAGACATTACTTGAAAATAACGTTTTTAGGGTGGATTTCACCGATGATAGTTGAGTTTAAACTCAAGATACGACTGTTATACACATATCAATACGCACAACAATTATCATTGATTAAATTTACTTGAAGTTGGTGAAATCGAACAAACAAGAGCCATAATATTTCTTAGGTATACTTATCTGGGAAACTCTGTCAGGTCTTTACAAGAAACTAAACTTTTTCTGTAAAACATTCCTTTTCCATGGGACATTTTCAACCGCTCTATCAATTTTCTTGCTGTCATTTTATTTCCATAAAACATAAATAAAAGAATTTTCGCGAATACTAACACTAGATTGCCACCCTCCTGAAAGACAAATTCAATTAACTTTAATAATTTGCAGCCCATAGATTCTGCCGCCCATGGGCTGCAGGTGCTATACTACCCTTGCATCCATGAGTTGCCACGACCATGCAATTACCTGTTTGAAATTTCTTTTTCCTAAAAACTTTCCCTGCCTCCCCTAATTCTCACGTTTTTAAAATAAAATAAACTCTTCTTGTTGTAATGTAGATTTATTCAAAAATTGCACATTATGTGTATAAAATATTGGCCATTGCTGCTGCCGCCGCAACGTTGTCTCTGATTTCAACCTATCATCAACCATCATCCAGATGAAAATCTAAACCATCTGGTCTGGTTTGTCTTATGAAAAATATCTATGAAACAGAAGAGTCCAAACCATCAAAAGTACCGCCATCAGCGACCGAATTATAAATGTAATAAATCCGTCATGTATGGGGACAACTAGGATATATTCGGAGCACGTATCCTATTCGTCCCTGATATCATCTCCGACCGTTGTTGTTGTTGTTGTTGCTGCTGTTGTTGTTGTTGTTATTGTTGTTGCAAAGCTTTCTAATGGACAATAGTTTTGCATATGGGAATGAGTATAATTGTTCAAAATCCATATTTAAGAATGGCTCATTTTCGTCTTTTATAATAAATCTGTTCCACTAAAGACGAATAATATTGAGAATTTCTATTGATTTCTTTAATTATTTTAAGGATAGTAATAAAAGAAATGAAGATTTATTGTTTAAGACTTTAATTTTATTAAAACATCTAAACAAGGTAGTTGTTTTAATTTATTATTGTGGCTGCTCATTAGACACTAAAGAATTCCTCTGGTTTTAACGAAAAAAAGAAAACACACATAATTAAACACCCAAATTTCTTCAGATGTGATCTCGACTGGTTTTCGTAGCTGACAATCACTTTGCGGTCGAAATCACCCTTTATGTTTGACCAAAGCACATTTTTTAAACTTGGATTGCCTTCTGGATACAAGACAGCTTTGTGGGGGTGTCTTGATCATTGTTGATCTCCATTATCATCATGATACATACATCTGCGGCATTTTCTTCTGCTATATTATGTTGCCGCGTGATGTTATGCGGACAAATGACGGACGTTAAAGGCTACGTGATCTGAACTATGCATAAAATGCCGACAAGAAGGAGAAGGACATGTGGAGAAGTTGGAGGTTTACCATTTTTCTTTTATAGTAACATGTATACATACATATATAGATATATAACTATACCTACATACATATAGTTGTTTTAGTGTGAGAACATACAAACAATCATATGCGATGCGAAAATCTCAACTGGTCATCACGTTTTATGGATGGAGAAAAATTACTGTCTCTCTGTTTTTTTTATTTTAGTTTTTTTTTCGTGTCATGCATTTCATCTTGACTTTTAAGATAACGTTTATTGTTGAGAAGAGAAATTATTAACCGCCCGCACCATATATAGAGATGATGGAACAAGAAATGATGGTTTGTGTAATTGTTATTGCTTCAAACTGGAAACATTTTCTTTGTAAATAAAATATATGCATTTGTACTAGTAAAGCTTTTTTTGTTCTTTTAAATTCTGTCTCTTTATAGTCTTTGAGCTTGGCATGTTTTTGTACATTTCTACAATTTCTATATAGACTTTTAAAATTTTTAGAGAATTCTTCTTGTTCCGCTACCAAAAAAATTCCATTCTGATGCCTTCCACTCAGAAAAGTCTAACATATAGACAACATACTTCTATAGCTACTGATTAAAAATATTACAAGAAGATATAGTTGATCTTGGATCAAACTGTCAATACTTATTCATTAGTCGTATTTCTGTGGCTTACAATTGTCATCACTTAAATTATTTATGATCAAAGCCTGTCCTGTTTCAGCCTGGTGTTCGTTTTCCACTCTCTATCTCTATTTTTTGATATTTATCTATTATATAGATTTAACTATTTTATTAGGTAAAGTGAATTGAAGTCGGCAGCTGTTTGTATATTATTGACACCTAAATATCCTGTCTTGCCAACTCATTAATTCATTTAGGTATTTATCGTACACATACACATTAAATAAAGTCTATTTAGTTATAATTAAGATGAATTATTCGTCGACATTGTCTTCCAATCACGGAAATAACGACTTTCGCTAATTACATTGTAAAGTATGCAGTATACAGGACGTGTCGCCCACGAATGGTAAAGAAATTTAAATTTATCAATACAGCGATATAAGAATACGAATAAATATAAAATAGAAATAGAATGAGATAGGTTGAATTAAACTAAATAAAATCGAATAGAAAAAAAAAACAAAACGAACATTGAATGGTTCACCAACTCTACGTTATCTTGTCGATTGAATGGCAATAACTAAGGTGCTACAATCTAGATCTTCAAAACAACCCATTGCAAGAATGTATAGTATCCATATGGATAATTTTAAGACTTGTATAGAGCAAAGATCTACCAGTAAAGAAGTTCGAAAAAGACACGATCGTAGTGGATAATCAATAGGTAGCTGTCGCCCCAATACCATCGATATAATGAAGAATAAGAATAAGAAGACGAAGAAGTAAAAGAAGAAACAACTATCCTAAATGGAATGACACCGACAAGAAGATATACACACGTGATCACCTCTCACATGGTAAGGAACATTGGCCATTGGTAGTGGCGGGATCATGGGCGTGGAAATGTACTCCAACAGGCATTGGTCCTTGTTTGACATTTACAACGTGTAATTTAAGACACGTACGTGAAGATAGTATGCCCGACGACTGAAGAACAAAACGATAAAGTAAAGTGAAGAACCTGATACCTCTATATGTGGAGTTGTACAAATTTTTAGATTAAAAGGGCTTGTCCTTTTGGGTTAAGCCTTAATTATATAGACACAAATAAGATCAAGTACCTGCAGTAGAATTCACTAATTTTCGAAATTTTGTGTAAATGATTCAAAAGTTAGCACCAGTACTAAAAAAGTACTACTGATTGTGAGATAAGAATAAAATTAACAAAATTATATAAAACTGTTAAAAAGACATTAGCACACACAAATTACATTATTTTTTATGTCTATGTAGTAAATTCAAATATATTCAATAAATTAATTAGCTTCCACGTTTCTTATTTAATTTCAATTTTAAGAACCCACAGATTTTACTATTATTGCCGTTTTTCACAAGACAAACTGTGTTAGCCTCTAATCTATTCATATCTAGATAAAATTGAAAGTTATCACTTCTACTTTTACATTACGAAGGAGAGTCAAAATTTGGCATATCAGACAGAATAAACCATCGAAATGTGTTTGAATTAGAATACAGTATTTGGAAAGGATTTCTTACAATTTTATTACACTCTAAAGGGGTTAACACACCTTCTGACTTGGTCGGCCCGACATGACCTCTAACAAAAGGGGACATTACACTATAATAGATCGTGGACAAATAGGTACAGTTTATATAATGTTTTATACACTCTATTTCACACAAAACTTACATTTCTTGTAAACAGGAGTATTCCACTGTCAAAGCTTATCACAGATAGTACTTTTTTTCTTCCTATGACTCTCGAATACCGTCACCGATCGTTCATAGTGTAATGTCCCCTTTTGTCAGAGGTCATGTCGGGCCGACCAAGTCAGAAGGTGTATTAACGCCTTAACACTCGAAGGATAATGCTAAATCCCGCTAGAGCGAGAAAGGCAAAGGCGTACAAAACTAAACGACCTATTTGCACGATTAGCATTCTTCCTCTAACAGAATTTTCAGTACTGATGGGGTTAACCCTATAGGTACTTATTGTGACTTTTGGACAAGCTCGTATGCAGAGGAGGTGTTTTAGGTGTTCAAGATTCAACACTTGCACTTTTTGCCTTCAGAAGACCCTTATCATATAGGCATAATATCCTTCCAAGAGTAATCCTGCTTACCCTTCTGCTAATTTAAAAATGAGCTTCAAATAGCTCTTGCAATTAGTGAATAATTTCAGTAGAAGAATGGCTTTCAAAGAGTTTTTAAATGTAATGCAACATTTCACAAAAAAAATCTCGATGCCAAGCGTAGAAAAAATATCGTTGAAAAGCTTCAAAATTCTTCAGTTCTTACAAAAAAGCTCACAAGTTCCATAACTGTAACATAAATATTTGAAATAATTATTAAAGAAAACTAACTATTATATTTAAAAATACTAATTTTACACTCTTAAATTACAAGATTTATCATAAAAATAAAGTTAATTATCTTAAAAAAGTATATTTAAAACAATAACAAACATAATTACAGAAGAACACGCACAAAGCTATCAATCAACAAACAAGAGTTGAACAAATTATTCTGAGAAGTCTAAAGAAAGCTTTGAATAATCTCCTATTATTTTTGATATGCTTCTTTTTCCGTTATCAATTATCAAATTCCCGGCAAAAAATCAATTTATACAAAACCTCGACCACCATCATCTACCTATAATGGATTTGTATAATTATGCTGTTAAACTGCAAACTAAATACGACACAATTAATTGCAACCTGTTTCAAGAATATTGAAATATCATCAATTTTATTACATTAATTAAGTATAATTTTAAAATAAGTGAACGAGATAGAGAGCCAAATAGACATTTTTATTATTATATCTAAAGATCATCCAAACAACTGACAATAATTCTTGAAGTAGTTCTGTCGCCAAATGATAAATCATTGGTGGTATTTTCATCATTTCTCATTTGCATTGGTTATAATTCATTTTCTGGTATCTTAAGCAGCAGGACAAATAATCTATTTGAAATCATGGCGACAAGACAAAGACGTCGTGTTTTTTCTTTGTTTGTTTTGTTTGGTTTTGTTTAGGATTAACCAACAACAAAATCGAGATAATTGTCATGATAACTGTAACAACTGAAAAATAATAATAGTAATAATAGAATTAGATAGCTACTTTGTGTTTCGTGAAATTTCAGTAATAAGACAATAATATAACGAAATGCTTTATTTAAAATTAGTTCTCTTTATCGTTTTAGATAGGTTGATTGTTGAACATGACATGTACCCTGTCTAATCTAACCGACTTCTATTAATTAAAACAAGACGTAGGAGGTGTTCTGGACAAATTTCTTATTATCTCAACATCAAACCTGTGAGAGAGTGTGAAATAATAGTTGAGATATCTTGGGGAGTGGCCGAAACTGCAAGTAATGCTTGTAGTAATGAGATTGTCGAAACACGGCATGGGGCTCACACCTCCACCCTCTCTCACTATACAGTATTTATATATTATTGAAGAAAAATAGACGATGATGATGATGATGATGATAAATAAATGAACGAGCATCCGGTCCCTGTTGTTTTTCGATTGAATATCAAAAATTCACATTTGAAATTCGAAAATTGCAATGTTGAGATATACCCACTAAAAGAATAACCGCCAATAGTGATCCTATAAGGGATAGCTATTCTATAGGTAAAGGATTTTTTATTGTTATACAATATAAGAGACCATGGCCAATATTCAAATGAGTCCGATTATAATATGTAGCAGAAATGCATGGAGTGTGACTGCCGAACGCCCCCAAGCTAAATACCATACCTTTTGCCCCTCTTGTAAGGTGTTCCACGGTTGTAGGCTCAATAAAAAGCCACGACCATATAATTATGTATGTATATACACATATTTAGCCATAAGCATTCAGATAGCCGTTTATCTTTTAATACATAATTGATAGCTGTGTATACCGTCGATAGAATTTTAAAAATGTATACATATTCTAATATAATACAAAAAAGGAACCAATGGACCCCGTTGGGTATTCTTTTTTTCTTGATTTTTTCAGGACAACCAACTCTTGCTCTGATCATATATATTATGTTATAGCAAATAACAGCTTTTATGTATACACTTGTAATTTATTTAATTAGGGATCTTTTTTTAATACGTGGAATATCATATTTTTCACACACAAAAAAAGACAAAAACACCACCACCACCATCGATTCCTGAAAAACAATAACTCCTAAAACTTATAGAATAAAAAAGCAATAACAATACTTAGGTATACGAATCAGCATGATAATCACAAAGCCACAGCTGCTAAGTATATCTGATAATCTTCTGATCCACTAAGTTGAGGTTTATTGATTTTATCGACGCTTCTGATCGTGTAAAATCAAAATACTGGAATAATATTACATAGATGAATACAGTGTCCATTTTCTGTCAAGAATACGTGAAAAACTTACCCAGGATTTCTCACTTTATCCTTTTTACTATAAAAAAAGCATATTAATTGATAATTTAAAGTATTAATAAATTCCATTGTTGACGTTTAGAGGTTGTATGTTGACACCCATGATTGATGGATATAACTAGTTCCGGATTTTGTCTACAGAAAATAGAATTTTACCAAACCATCTGCAACGTTTCATTTAACTGAAGATAATAAATGATCGCCAATACAAAACACACCTAGTGTGTAGAGAACACCTTTATAGAAAAGAGTGTCGGCGTTTTGCATTAAATAGTAGGTGTAACTGTTTCTATAATAAATAAATTTTTGTTTAATTTATTTTGTGCTTTCTTTTTTTGTTGCCACTGGTTATCGTTCATTTCCATTTAGATATAAGTTATGACTGGTTAGATTTTTCACACCGTTTATAATAAGACCACGAAACAATCCTATTAAATGTTAATTATTATAAACTAATATTGAAGGTACCTATATAATAACAATCGTGAATCTGCAATATTTCGATCTGTTAGTAAAGCAGCTTAAATACTATTGTTAGTATTCTCCACACTATTTTTTTCAATGAAAGTTTAGTTTTTCTAATCATTTAGATCTATCTTTCGACAATATTCAATTTGTTGATAGTTTCTATCTCTTTCTATTTTAATAATATAAATAAACTTAGATAATGTGTAAGAAAAAGAAAATCGAGGAAATTGATAATAAATTTTCATGTATATAATATAGGTATGTCTCTCTTGTTCCTTCATATGTGCTACTTAAAAAATAATAATAACACCAACTATCCGTGTGAACTCTTGGAAAATAAACATTTAAGATTTTAATATATATGTATTAGGGGGGCTTTGTGTTTTGGTCGTTGGTATAATCATAGCTTTGTTCGCTCAATGGGTGTCCTGCGGTGTTAAAAATTGAACCATTACTGCAATCGGACCGGGATCGCCTAGCCTTTTACCCATTTGCCTTTATACTATATACTTCAACAAAAAAAATAAGAAAAAATTATTCGAAACTGAAGACTAATGGACATTTGTTCATTGTCTCTTTCAATTCCATATAAATATTATATGTACTTTATTTTTCATTTTCAAAATAGACAAAATCCTCTTACAATTCAGACTCATTCATAGTTGATCATTGCCTTTAACAATAATGAAATTTGCATTTTTTCACTCGTTTTGATATATTGAGAAGTTTATTTAACTGTAAAACCACCAATAGTACAATCGGAAGCTTAGCAGCAAACCTAAAGCTCCTGAAAGCATTACAGGAACGGTTTTATTGTCAAATAAACAGAAGTTAATGGAACCAAAAATCGTCTTCATTCACTTCAAATTAATTTACTTCCGTTAATTAACTTTTTTTGAAGAAAATTTCAAACATTTAGCAGTACTCTACTCCTATTATCCTTTAATTGTTTCCTAATATAGCGACGATCAGATCTCTAACATTTTTATCGTAACTGGTTGACGTATCGTCTGATTAATTTTAAACTAAATAAGCCTTCTCGTACATGGGCCAAAGAAAAGAAGCATAAAAACTCTCTCAATATCGACTATAAACGGAGATGCAGCACTCGATAACACTAAACATGTGTGAGTTTCAATAGAAAACCAGAATCAGGACGAGCGATGGTCTATCGTTAATTAAATAACGAGACCTGTAACGAGCTCAGATACTACATTGGAATAATAAAAAAAAGAACAAACAACACACAATACAAGAACAACAACAACAACAACAACAACAAATATGGGGGGACAAGAAACCAAATTACCGAACTTAACAAGAAGAAAACAACAAATAAGCACAAGAAATAACGATAAAACAAGAGGGCCAAAACGATGTTGGATAGCCGGGAGAAAAATGTTAAAGTGAGTTGAAAGGAGATAGCTTTTTGGCGAAACCTATGCTTGATGTCTACAACTGAACCTAAAACAGTACGTATATGCCAGTGTTAGAACTAATACGATATTACTTAAAAGACAGATACGATTAATTATTGCCAAATTAATGATAGAGTTTGAGAGGTAAATGTTGAGGTAGCATTATAACTTCTTGTCCTAAAGCTCGCCGTGTCCGTCGCTTGAGTTGCTAAGCTTAGTGACTGATATTGCAGGAAATCAGCCACTGTCTCCGTGCAACATTTTTACACACAAAACAATGAATGATTGTACAACTTTAACAATTTTATTGCAACGATTTGTTATCTCCTGTTGTTTATCTTAAAGATTCACTCATTCTGTTTTCTGTATAAGTCTAGTATTACAGCAAAACATGTTTGATTCAACTTAGCAATCTGGTTCTTGTTACATTCAATTAATTAAAAAAATAAAATCAAATAAATTGATTTTCTTTGTCACTATCTAAATCTGGTCCCGTTCCCAAATTAGCATACACTTTAATTTTATTATACATTCGACAAAACTCCCATGGACCCATTTCGTTGTTTTTGTTTTTTTATTTTTATTTTTTGGTTTCTTTCTATTTCCATGTTCGGTTTCAGTTCGAAATGACATGGCCACACGTATCAAGCGAATTTATTTGTGTGGAAAAGAAAACGAAACTAAAATACGGACCAGTTGTCTCCTATAAATTACAATTTGTCGAATTGGCCAGCTAAAAACTCTCCCGGTGGCTGCACCCCATGCAGGGTGCCCCTGACGGGCAGTCCCACCTGAGCCCTGGGACGTCTTCAGACCAATCTTTCACAGACTATTGGGGGGGCTTTCAAATTTGGACACTTTAATATTGAACCAAATCATCAATTTCCGTCATTGTTAATTAAAAATATTACAGTCACCAATCAAGACGGAAATCTATGATATAATGAACTGTTGATGGCAATGGTGAGAATTTGATTTGTTTTTGGGTAACTATTTCTCGAAAAAAAGCTCAGTAAATTTGTCAATTTTGATTATCAGTGTTTGTTGTCTGTTAATAAAGATAGTGTTACTAGTTGGTTAAATCAATGTCCAAACACTAAAATAAAGCAGTCGCTCCATCTGAAACAGGCGTTATTATCTAAAGTACCATGGTAAACATTAAATAGCGACGGTAGCGATGAATGTAAAACAGCTATCTTATCAGTACAGCAATGATGATAGCATTTAGGAATTTCGTTGAGAAAGAGACACAACAAATAACAGAGAGGAAACCATACACAAACTAAAACAAGTTCGGGTCTGTCACACAGTGTCCCCACACACATTTCTTGTCAGAGAGACGACAATCCTGGTATTTAGGTTTTTTTTTCTCCTTCGCTTCTTTCCCATCTTCCTTTTCTTCTGTTTTTCTCGTATATAAACAAAAAAAGATAAAATTAAAAAAAAATAATGCCAACGCCTACCTTGACCATAGCTACCTGAGTGTTGCGTCAGAGTCCACGCTATAAATAACAGCGACAGGAACCCTTGTTAGTTCCCAAACCATTTCAACATCAGATTACAGTTCTTACTAAGCAACTCAAAAATCCATTGGGGAAGCTTTCACAACTTTTCAGCCCCTTGTAAGTTTCCAGTCCTGTGTCAAAAGAATCAAGAAACTTGTCCATTTCCGATGGACATGTAATAAAAAGACACAGAAATGAACGGAGAGAAGTAAGGGAGGTAATCTAGAAGACAAAACTAACAAGAAAAAAATTATGTCTTGCAGTTAATTCTTAATTGACTGTCCTAACGATCTGACCAGTCTTTCAATGGCATCTAGTCGAGTGTCATCGATATTAATTAATAATAAATAACGAGAAGGTCCTGGGTTTTTGAGAGTGTACACCTGTATCTGAGGACGATTATTGATGGCGAGAACGTGGAGACTGGAGTGATGGATCAGAACACGAACCTGAACGAAAACATGCCACAATATCGTTATCTTATCGCCAAAATCACGAAATAACGATCTAACGACTAGTCAACTAGAGGATGCTTTAAAAATCTTAAGAAAATTAAGAATTGAGTGGAAAAAACAAGAAAAATAAACAGATAAAATCGTAATATTTCTAGCAGTAATTGATATCAACTGAAAATATGTAATTCACAACTGTACATGTGTAGGTCTGACAGTAAAGGTTACCAATTTTGTTTGTTTTTATTCAAAAGAACACCTGTTGTAAGTGATTTAGACTACAGTAATCTCGTTATTACTGTAATAATAGTGGTGGTTTTGTTGAAAATCACTAGTCATTATTTGAAATGTGAATACTAAATATTGGTTCTGGCTAGAAAATTGATTCTTGAGTTTTATCTAGATCGGTGTACACTTCTGTTCAGGATATGTGCTAGATGGAATTCACACGGAATTCATTGGAATTCCAGGGCGTAAACAAAGGGTTCAGCAAGGATTTCAACGTCCGTTGACAATTAGACGCGACTGCAATCGTTTATATATGACATTAATTGATGATGGCATGGTCCAATGGTCGATTATGGGACCCGTTCTTGTCCCATCCCGACCCCTAAACCAGTATCTATGTGTATTATGTTTATGTGCATTTATATGTATTTGTGTGTGTATGTATGTGTATGTGCGTGTATGTGTGTGTGTGTACACACGGAGTGGCCGCTGACACATTGAAATAGTATTGTCTCTAGCTGTACTTAATGGGGTTTATCTGTGGATCTCAGCAGACACAGGCCTGCTTCCTAGAACTGCAGCTCAGTTGACAATTTATTTTATAGAGGTGGGTGTGTAGGATGCACACAGGTACGCGACTATATCCTTCTATAAGTGGAAAAGAAACAACACTACCAATAACAACTAGAAAATCAAATAAAGATAGAAGTATTTTTAATGCTATAGCAATCGGAATCTGTGTCCGTGGTTTTCGTTACAGCTTGTACGCCACTGTTATTTAAACTCCCCGTAAAAGGATGTATAATTTTATTCACATGTTGTACTGTTTCTCCCATTAAAAATATCTCAGTAATCAAATCATCATTGACAGATATTTCAATTTAATTGTGTCCCCATCGCTATATTATTAATTATATAATGGCATTCATATTGTGGTAAAATTTCAATTCTTCTTTAAAATATGTATGACTATTCCTACCATGCGTGCTGTGACCCATTGGGCGGCTGCGCGACTCTAGTTATTATTCAGTATAGTATGTGCAAGTATGTGTTAATCATTGTACGAAGTCTAAGATGCTCCTGTACCGCTTCAACTTGAATTAATTAAATATATTATTCTTACTACAATATTTCTTAGAAATTTTAACCAGTCATAGTTTCGACAAATTCTCAATTTCCGGGGGTGCGTTTTAAATTTTTATGAAAATCTGTTGTCTTGCCCCCGACGGACTGTCTAGACTGGACCATTAAAATGCTGAATTATTGTGGTTTTGTTTGACAGATACTTTACAGCCCTTGGAACAGTCCTTCACGTTATGCTGTCGTTTCAGCAAAATTATTGTCCTGTTCTTATAAAATACGTCGTACAACTATTTGGTGCTATGTCAGAATGAATATCCATCGACTGTAAGCCCTAATTCTTAGAAATTTCAAGAATTTGCACAAAAAAAAATAAATATCAACAACAAATATTTTGCCTTCTCCTGTCGAGAAAGACTTAATTGAATTTCCTTTTGATTTTTATCTTTCTGTTATAGTTGATTCTGTTCACTATCCTTCCTCAATAATAATAATAGTAATAATAATAATAGTACTAGGTAATAATAAGAAGGGTTGAAACAAGTGAATCGAAATAGGGACAAACACGCATCGCGATCACAGTCTGCTAGATAATGCGTTTTACTCATAATTAAGATGTTATCAGTATTCGTTATCACGGAACACCATGTATCCAAATGGCTAAACTCAACGGATTCTCAATATGGTGTATAAATTTTCGCTGTATTAGTGGACTGGCAATAATCAACACCACAACAATGAAGGGAATTTAACCAACCAAAAAAAAAGAGAAACAAGAACACAAAATATATTAATAATTTCTTTTAACATTTTCTGTTTACGGAAATTACAACTGTGTTTAAATGCAGTAATAATCGTTTTTGATTTGCAACGATAAACTGCAAAATGCACAATTTACAATTATTGAACTGTTGGATCTGAACTGGCTTGAAGATATAAACATATTAAATTGTTAATTGGAAGTTTAACAGACAGATGTTGGGATAATTGCTAGATTTGCTACAATTCTAATAATCACAGTTATTTTCGTATCAATCCACTTACTGCTCAAAAATTAGTATGACGACGAAAGCTTCTCCATTAATTCCATTGTCAATATACTGGCGGATTTAATTAATTTCCAGTAAAATTTTTGAAAGATTCTATCTATCAATAGTTAGGTAGGTATATGACATTTACATTTGACATTCTATTGTTTTCTTATCAAGATTTTAATTATAATTTTTCATTGGTTGAAAAACTGGCCATATGAGAGTTTTCTTGAAGTACAAAAATATTGACCGAATTTTCTTCAATTTATCATAAATACCTGAATGTATTGATCATATTTCTAGATACCATCAAACGGTACGACAGAAATAGAGGAAATACTCGAGAAATTGGCTTCGAGTCATATACTTATATTCTATAAAATGATTACATATGGCAGTAATTGTAGCGTAAAGCGTTGATAATTAATAGGGTTGTATAGGTATCTAGCAGGAACTAGTTATACAGGATTTAGAAAATATAGTAATTCTACGACACTATTTCTTTTTCCTTCTCTATATTGATATATGTATGTAGGTGTGTACTTAGGATATATTTTGGTATTCACTAACTAGCTAATTCCTGAGAACGTTACTACTGTTAGAGAAAAATACCCAACCATCTCTCTAGTTTTGATCATACAATAGTCTATTATAATGATTTTTATTTCTATTGTGTATGTTATCTAAAATAGCCCGTCTTGTCACATTAAATAAGTACCTAACTTGAACGTTTCGAATCCAAGTAGCAATTTGGAAACATCTAGATAACATTGTCGTACCCACCTATTCTATCACTATGCGAGTTCCATCGTATTCTTCTAAACATCCCGTCTATTTAGTGTAAAAGTTGATTCAATTAAACCTATCACAGATACAGGAATAAATAAAATTATCTGTTTATTTGTATATCTAGGTGTTTGTTATAGGTATAGGTGTCTACTATCACTTCTAGGACAATTTAAATAGATAAATATCCTGAATTGAAATTGATTTAGAAGCAGAAAGATTTTTGTGGCTAGTTTCAAATAACAGGTGTAGATGAATAAGAAAAAGAGAATATGATAATATGTATGTACGTTTTCTGGTGTGTTTGTCGTCGGTAAATGTTGCAGAAGAGGAAGAAGTAAGAGAGGAAAATGGGTGGACTCCTCCCAGCTCAGCATGGATGCTGAATGGTTAAGGACCAATCCACTGATAGTGCAACACGACACATATCCTTAGTAGGGCTATACTGTTTTATTTAAAACACAGAAAACATGTCACGAACATTACCAACACGACACAACCCATGAGATTGCATATTTGCCATCATATCAGAAATTAGAAATTATTACGGTTCACCGGAGCAAAATTTGCTTCAACTCACTCCAGAACTTGTCAAATATTTTATTGCATTTTGCCTAAACTTTAACAGAAGAACCGAATTTGAATACGAATAAAATAGAGCTACTATCATGATCAGAGAATTTTTGAATAAATATTCAACAAAATCGCTGCCATCCGGGCCCGGTTTGTATCCAAACATAATTGCAAACAATAAAATTTTGCATTACAAATAACTTAAACATAAAAAGCCCAAAAAAAATCCCGGTTTTTATCAAGATATCAAATCAACGAATCACCGGACAATCATCAAACATTTTTTTGGAGAGACTGGTGAGGAAGAGAAAAAGGAACAGCAAGAAATCTTTCTATCTCCCATAATCTAGTCACAATAAAACATCCAATTTACAAGAAAGGCGAAATTTCTCGTGTGTAACAATAATTTCCGTCTTAAACTAACATAAAACTTGACCATTACCATTTTCCCATAATAAATAAATGAAATATGGATAATCTTAGAGCATGCATCGTCGTAATACTTATGTACATGCAGTTTTTTATTATTGTTTTTTTTTTTGTAGTCGGAACATTGCAGTATAGGTGTATGTTGCGCATTATAATAATGATTTTTCATAGCGTGAGTTGATGATTCCATGGCATGATGACCTTACAGGAAATTTTTTCTATTTTCTTTTTCACATGTAATATAGAAATATAGTTTAATAAATTAATACAATTTATTGAAAATTGATAACAGGTCCTTGTCAGCTTTATAGGGCACTGCGTGCGTATACCTAATGTGCAACAACAGTCTAGTTAATAATTCAGTTAAATACATTCTTTATACATATATTTTTTTTTTTAAATCAGGCACTTTATGAATAATTTGAATAGAGCTGGTTTGTTTTTAGAAAATCTTGAATAATATCTTGCAGGATCAAAGTGGGTTTTTTTTTGTTTAGATTATTTCAAATTAATTATTGGATGTTTAAATATAGAATTTTGTTGTCTTTAATGATTATCTAGTTGTGGGATGGATCATTAAATCATTTACCTACCACCAAGTGAGATCTATTTAAATTGTATTATTATGTAAAATAAATTATTTGTAATTGAAGTGATCATTTATCTGTTGTGCGGAGGTTGGATGTGATTCGATGACTCGTCCTGATCTTGAAAAAATCAAAAATTCTTGCTCAAGAATTTTTATTTCTCGCAATGCAGGACTAGCAATCAATTTAAAGTTTTCCTAAGAATTTATTAATTAATTATACTTTTTTTTTCTTGTATAAAAATAATTCCATTGATGGTATCATTGATCCACCACAGACGGGTCCTATTAATAAAAACGACAATTATTTTGCAACATCTCTTTTCCCATCATATCCAACTAAACCCGCTTGTAATTTCGCTTTTATTGCTGGCTTGTTGCCCCCCTCAATTCAAGATAAAAATCTTTGTCTAATATAAAAGCGGTAGCAGTTAAGTTCTAGCACGTCATTTCTCGCCTGATAATTGCTAGTCTTTATTAAATAAATCCAAATTATAAAACAATATAGAAAATATAAAACTAGCGTTTTGACTAAAAATTTTTTTGATAGATTTTATAGCAAGTAGTAGTAGTATTTTATTGTTGTAACGGTCCTTGTCGTGGCTAAGGTCTAATTACCGGTCGACCACCGATAACCATCAGAGATAAAGTTCTTGATAGCGACCGGAAGGAAGCAGATGCCAGAGGAGAGTTGAGCACCTGCTGAGTTGTGGAAGACGCTTTTTGGGAAATAGTGTATAGGGCTAGCTCGATGACCCCCTTGGTCTGTTTAATTGGGACCGTTTTTTCTGTGTATATGCGCGATGTCTACCTGCAGGATATATTACTAAATATCGACATTGATTGCTTTCCAGTCTATTATCGAACGACCGTTGAATATAATTTGTTAATAACTAACAACTATCGATCAAGGAGATCTAAAGAAAATCCGGAAGAGAGAAAGTTTTGAAGTGAAAACGAAAAGGACTTTTTGTGGGTCTTTGATAAATATTTAAATAAAAATTGCGGTTTTAGTCATATTAATCGATCATTGTTAATCAACACAAAAAAAAATTGTGGAACTCAGGGTCAAGGTTGATGGTATCATTGCCCATAACAGTAAAAATTTCTATTTTATTTATTATAATATCTTTTAGTAAAGCTGATATATGTAATATGTAGTTTATTTGATTTAAAAGGGTGCACGAATTGTATAGGTCAAACTGCCTTATACTATAAATTTAACATTTCCTTTACTAATAAAGTATAGATATATATATTTTTTTATTTTTAAATTATAGTACAATTTTTTGGGCATTAAATGGACTTTTACATAAATTCGTAAGTTGGACATTGTGTCTGGCCATTATCCAGACATAGTATACATATGACGTATGTCGCACTATTCTGGCATAAAGCGCGCTCACGCGAACTTAATTTACGGCGCCATATTTATTTCCAACACGCGATATCTTTTGTTTTAAACGTGTCATGGCGAAGCACTGTGTGTTCGAACCAATCTAACCGCATAACAAAGGAAGAATATTATACACACATACATACATGTTATACCTGTGTGTATGTATTATTTACCCATGTACAGTATAATTTATATGCACCTTTTGATTGTGTTAGTACATATAGGTACAAGTGCAAGCATAATCCGATAACTGTAGTAACAGTGGACTGATACTTAAGTATAGGGCTAATATTCAGTAACAGAAAACTAAAGTTAAAGCACTTCCACAAAGCTCTACTTATTGATTATGTTATCATATCAAAGTACCTAATTAAAGGAGAGCAATAGATCTCACTGGAACACTAGAGCACCCTTCGTCAACCTTGATTACCACTCTAATTTTTGGAAATTGGATGTAATAGTTCTCGACTAATTCATCCCTCAAATCTAAAGTTTTGTGAATATATTGATAAATATTCTCTAGTTAGATGAAGAATCTCTATTATGTCAAGTTATGGAGGTGGTCAAGTTTTAAAGGAGAGTTCCTATTATAAAATTACTTGTATGAAGTAAAGTGGTCAAGTTCTGCAGGTAGATAAATTAATAACGATACCGTCATATGGCACAATATTGCTTCTTAAAAAAGGTAGCAATTAATTTCGACAGGTGGCTAGTTCATGATGATCGATAATTTTATCGATCCTATAAAATATATATTAGATAATTTTAGTTTCTTAGCGCTGAGAGAATTTTAGATTTGTGTATTCTTTTTCGTTTCCGCGACTTCTTGTCTTTCTACCTTTCTAATATCATTGAACTTTTGCCAATTTGCCCATAATTTTACTTTTTTTTTTCGTGTATAATGAGCTATATAGATTCCTATTAGATGATCCGAATAAATCTTTAATTACTGTCATTTGAAAATTAGTTTTTCTAGTCTTGTAAAGTCGAAATATTATAGTTTCATCAACAGCAGGTTCGGTAATAGATACTTTTCATAATTTAATTGGGAACTTCATTAAAATTTCTGTTCTAGATTTTGTTGAATCCTTTTTTTTTGTGATTAACTGAATTAATTTTTAAATCTCCAGCTAACAGATTCATTTAATAAAAAAAAATTGAAAGTTAATTATACAACAACAGAGTTAAGTTATTTGAGATTTTGTTTTTCCCTTTAGAAAACGGGTTCTCTTGTGTGTTTTATTTCTAAACTTTATCCTGAAAAAAATAATAACAAATAAATTCCACATGTGCCGGTTGAAGGCTCACTTCTTCACATTCAAATTCATTTTTCTTCTTTTCTGTTTTTTGTGCACCGCTAATTTCCTCCGAACCGTGGAAACTTTAATATGCAATAATATACATCTTCACAACTATACATATATTGTACATACCATACGTAGAAAAACTGACTTCTTTGTTTTACGGCAAACGGGCCGATGAACGGAATAAATATGTTTCCCAAGATTTCACACTTTAAATATTCATATATTTATACAAAAAAAATACTACCTAAAGAAAATTAAAAAAAACACACAAAAAATAGTGGAAAAATTCTAATGGAAAATATAGCCGGAAAGTCCTCGTTCGTTTTAACTGTATTTTATATGGAGAGAGTAAGAATTACGGCTAATTTATTCAAATTGTCGACTACTTGAATTGCACGAATACACGTAATTGCAAACAACCATAGTAACATTTATCTTTTTGACCATGGTAGAGTTTTTCTCTTCTGTTTGTTGTGATTGATGGTACATTTTTTGTTTAAAATTCCCAATTAAATATTCAGGAAATATTAAGAATTATAGGAAAAGCCCATTATCAAGAAGGAAATGTTAATTTTCGATATGATCTCTATTGCAATTTTGATATGCACTCTACTGGCTACTTTTATCGTTCTATGTAAATTTTGAGAATTTGGTAAATTTTTCTTTCAGTTGGCGGAAGTACATCGAATTTAACTGAAGATGAATTTCCTTCTATTTTATTATATTTTTGGAGGAAGATTTGCATATCTCGACACAGTTACTATTTAAAATGCAAAATTGTAAATATTTATAAGTAGTTGGTTTTTCTCTCCCTTTAAGTCATCGCCCTTCCTGTTATTCCTCCATTATTTCCACTTTATAGCACAATTTTTCTTATTCAAGCTTGTTGTTCTATTTTTTTTTCTTAATATATTATTCTTTAACTTCTTATTTTCCACAACCCCACTATAGTTTGTGATAAGAATCGTGCCAGTCCTCCCCAATGGCCTCTGGCTATTTACGTTAATTTATTGCTAACGTAGTCCTGAACTTATCGACGTTGGATCTAATTCAATAAAAAAAAAGTGCGCGCGATCTGTCTTGGAAATTATAAATTATATAAAATTCCTAATAATCCTGGCGTGCTTTTCAAACGTATTCGTGCACCCCTGAGGTTGTAACGTTAAACGGGGCAACATTATGGGGCACGCGAATTACCGATCGAGAGCTCAAACAAATGCTTGTTCACGCGAAACAACTGCCACTTTTGAAACGAACTAACCAACCAACTGACGAATATTTAAAGATGATGTAAATCAAATTTGATTGACCATTAAAATTCTCTACAGGAAAACCAAAAAGAATAATTGAACACAAGAAACCTCAAATAAGTTGGTAGGAGTCCAAATTTTCCTGCTGATAAATTGAGCAATTTGGTGGTACGTGACGGAAAAGAATAAACATGTTATTGTTGAGCTTTATAGGAGGAATACTGCAGATTTCTATTCACATACGAATTTTGATCGATATCTCAAGTTTTATAAAAATATTTAAAAATTTGGAAAGTGCAGCTATGTTTTTGAAACTTTCCGCCACTAAACTATTAAAATTTGTCTTTTGTACAAACTAGAGAGCTTTTGACTGAGCTTTGTAGACAAGCGTCATAAGAAATGTTTTATAAAATTTCATTTCCAGTAATTAGGGGTAAAACCATTTTAATAGCTATGCCTTGACTACAAGCAGACCAAATCGTAAAAGTAAAAGCTAATTTGTTTACACTCGTTACAAGACCTACCATCAAACAACTCTAAAGTGATTCCAATAAGCTGCTTGAATCAAAAATTATATAGCAACTTGACCAATTAAAGTTGAATAAAAATTTACCTGTCAATCACAACACCTTCAACAAAGAAATTACAGAAAAACCCACAGAAGCCTTGTTGAAGTATTCTATTTGATTATTTACAAAAAAAAGGACAGGTATTTTGCCCATATTCCAACCATTGTCACTATGCAATTTAAGAATCAATCATATCAAAACAGACTGTAGCTGTCTGTTTTGAATATCTCTCGTTTTTTTTCAGGAGAGTCTTTTGTTTACATGTACGAATTGTATGCTAAAATTTGAACAAAATCAGAGCCTTTAAAACAAAAACACTAGGCCCCGATTGATGAACATTATATACCTACATCAGTTCAATGTAGAATTGCGTGTTTTATTTGCGATAGCTGTTCTTTGTGGCTGTAACAAAGGCACATCTACAAATTGCATTGCGATTCATCCAATCAGAAAGGTATTGTTTTGATTTTGATGTTTTTTGTTTTTATGTCTTTTTGAATCTCTGAATTGTCGGTGGACATTTTTTTTATCTACCCACCTAGTGTCCCTCGATTGCAAAAACCAATTCTTTTAAAATGGTATGAGTATAAAATAAAGCTCAACTTTGGTAAAACATTGTATGTATAGGTATACAGACAACCACAAAAAAAAAATGATTTTTTCCCTGTTTGTAAAAATTACTTTTCCTCCCATCACTTTCTGTGTGTGTGTGTGTGTGTGTGTGTGTGTGTGTGTGTGTGTGTGTGTGTGTGTGTGTGTGTGTGTGTGTTCAGTCAACCTGAATTGAAATTTTCAATGGTTATCTGGTTCGGTTGGATGTTGTGAGCATATGTAGACATAGGTAAAAGGGACACGGTGATGGGACACGTTCAAATGACAGGGATTTTATCTCTGAAATTAGTCTATTGTTTCTTTGTGACTTTTCAATTTCTGTTAGTTAGCTGATTTGAAAACTGACGTTATTGCTAACAAAACAGACAAAGCAATGGGATTTTTTTTTAAATAAACTCCCTATCAGGATCGTTACTGTATTTAGCAGAATCTCTGACATGTAAAGCTTTTGACCAATTGTGAATTTTTCTCTTATAATCTCTTGTATCTATATTGTTTCTAAAAAACACCACAGAAAGACTATTATTCTCAAAGTTTTTATACTTAAGTAACATTGATAAGCTGTTCTATAGAGTATTTGTATGAATTAAATGGTAAATTTGAATAAAATACTGGAAGCCACTCAATAATTACCCATTTAGAGGATCAAACAGCTTCTGGTTTTTGCTATTATTTTATACATGCAAGGTCTATTGCTTTAGGTGGAAAACAGAATAAAAACTTAGCTAGGAATAATTCAATAGACTATTATGAAAACAGAATCGATTTTTTTTAAACTAATTCACTTTCTTGCTGAAAAACTATTAGTTAGAGAAGCTTCGCTAAATTATTTTGCTCTACGGCCTTTAGTGCCAACTCTAAATCAAATTGGAGTGTGTCCCTACCAGTGTTTCTCAGCACTTTTTTGAATACAGCATGTTTGACGGCACTCTACAGATCTCGAAAACACTAGGCATGAATACTAGGACCCCAGCATATCATTTTCGTCTCCTTTGGAGCTTCTTTGACTGGAAACCCTGAGCAAATGTCCTTTTTCCTACAGTATAACAAGCTGCCAAAACCCTAGTTATTAAAAAAAAAAAAATACCAAAATAATATTCCGAGATATCCATATTTTAAGTTGTATAAAGGAATAAAGGGTTTCATTTTCATTAAGTCTAAGGATTACAACCTAATTCTAATTATTGATCTACTCTACCGTCCAGTGGGTTGCGAAAATGTGAGTTCCTTTTCACAGCAGATATTCTAATTAAATGGATAATGATCAGGATAATTGACGATTGAAGAAACGTGCGATTTGCCCATGGTAATGATTGTAATTTTTAGAATTCTATCGATATCTCCGCCACTGGTCGATCGTTCTGCAAATTAATCGAAATGGGCGAACACGGAAACATTCCACACTTATCCATTTCTTCATTTGGTTATCAACGATCACCTCCACAATCTCTCTTTTCACACAAACACATTTCTACATAGGTATCTATACATAAATGATGGTCCTCCCTATCAGTCGTTTCGAAGACAATATTTATGTATTGAGCATTTTAATTGGGGGGTTATGGTGCTTCATTGTCAGATTGGTAATTAAAAGGCTAGGCGGGTAGCTGTCGTTTGACACCTCTCTACATTGTTAAAACACAATCCTTTTCTGCTGCTTGTTGTTGTTGCTGTTGTTGTTGTTGTTGTTGTTTCTTATTCATCTTTGATTCGTTTAGTTGTTGGGGCATCATGGTTTGGTTTCTGCCGGTTGGTCGGTTATCTACCATCGACTTCTCTTGATTCGTGATGCTGTTGTATGGTCCGTAACGAGATCGACTAGCTCATTTGTTTATCTTCGACTTGGAGGGAACTTATTATCGTTGAATAATGAACACGCGAGAGTTTTGTTACCTATCATAAAATACTAACTAGAACTTTTATTTTATTTCGTCTTTTTTTTGTTTTGTAATTCAAGGCTTTTTTCTGGTAATAAATTGAAGAATTTCCCAAAATCTTTTCCAACAAAAAATAAAAGTCGGTGTTCCATGTCGAATTTCCCATGTTATAAGTTTATTTTTCCTCTCAAGGTAAATGAATTTATCATCAAATTAATCTCCAAAGGAAATTGCAAACTCAAACAAAAGTAACACACAAAAAAAAATTGAAATATTTGTTCCACGAATGAATCCATCCAAGGTACTTGCCCAACAATTAAAATTAACTATCTTTCAAGTACCTATTATGCAAAATAACGTAAAATTACATGAAATATAAAACGAAATCGAATCCCTGAAAAAATTTCATGTTTCTTAATCTTATCTGATGGAAAAAGAAGACACAAAGAATTACAATAAAAACACTCTAGAATATTTAGTAAAAAATTTGAATGAGTTGTATATTCATGTGTGTGTAGTTTATTGATGTGAAAATTGTTGAAATTTTCATACAGTGGCCACGCAAATTTCCGACTCGAGAAATGCAATGCAATGGTTTAAAATCAAGGACAATGGGTGGGAAATTTTCTAGATGGGGATTTAAAAGATTTATTACCATATTGCGAGCACCAACTGGAAAACTTTCCAACGAACCCAAGCATTTGTTGCTCTAAAAAGTTATGTTCAATAAAACACCACTAGAATAGGTAGCGAATCATATAAAAGGGAATACAAAAAAAAAGAAACAAATTTAGAAAAATATTAATAAGACGGAAACGGAAACAGATGGTTGCAAATGCAGACGTCTCAACGCCGAATTTTAATCTTCTTGAATATTCAAATGTTTATAGTTTGGAAAAGTTTTATGTTGATTTTGACGATTCCACTACAACATAAAATAATTGAGAAAAAAGGAAAAAATACACACAACTAACCTACGAGACTGTCATGTACTCTACAATCATCAATATTATTCAATATTATCTATTTTCTTTTAGCATAACTGAAATGTTATTATCAGAAAAAAGATAGAATATATATGGAGAGTATATCTTGGTTGTCTAGTGTTAATTTCAGTCATTATCTAACAATCTTCAGACTTGACTAACTTGCGCGAGAGAAAGAAAAATTATATGGATATAATTGTACAGGAAAATCATCAATCCTATAACAATTGTTTTAAATTGAAAAATTGTTTGGATGATTATAGAATGCATATGCATGCGAGCAACATATTAATTTATACACTCATTAGCATATACGTATCCGTTAGAAGTTGTGTATGTACCTATACCTATATATATTTTTTGTGTTTATACATATATTTTATACCATTTTCTGACATATGTTGCCGACCGCACACTGGTTAATTATTATGACACGCGAAAAACTATGACCATACCTTTATCCCGGATTGTCACCAGGTGATGGGCCATATTAAATAAAACATCAACAAATAAAGATGTTTTACGAATACATCATTTAATTACCACAAAAATTTCATAAAGGGAAAAGCCCTTATTTAGACAAGATCATCAATTTACACACATCTATTATAATAAAAGGGTAAACGAAAGAAGAACAATTAATTTGACAAGTAATTTAGATATCTAGGTGTTTTAATCACTAATCATTCTACTTATTGTTAGTGAAAACTCTTAATTTTTGTTTGTTTCTCTATTTTGTTGTTTTTCTTTTCTTTTGCCTGATCTTCTACAGTGGAACGTTACAGTTCTTTAGTGAAAGTCGTGATCGGAATTCGTGATGTCGATATACAAATATTAAATGTTTTCTACTTTGTTCTGTTCTTGTTGAAATATAGTATATGTTTATAATTTTCTGGGTAATTTAGTGTTGATATTTATTGTTGTTTGGATATTGATCTTGGTTCATGTGTATACCAACCTCCTTTAACTCTTTCTCTATTGATCATGATTTGTATAAGTTCACTTGTATATGAATGACCACAAATAGTTTTAAACAGTGCCGGACTGAACAGGAGGGATATGGGGAGATTTCCCCCCGGAGCCAAATAGCGTTTAAGGGGCCACCGATAATCTTTGAAGGTGTATCCTTTTTTTTGATCAACTATTTAAAAACAAAATCTAAAACCATGGCGTGCTGTAGAACTTACCCTTTCGTTGATACCCCTTTGCTGAACTTCTCCGATAAGGTTGTCCAGTCCCCCAATGCTGATCATCAATGGTGAATGGTAGTGGTCCATTTAGAAAACACTTCACCATTAAACACTTCATATTGATAACTTTTACGATTTATTGTTAGTGGTAATTTCACTCCCGCACTTACACAACACACACTGTATCCAAGACACTATTTTATTTAAAGTAATAGATTAGAAAAATTTTGATGGTGACTCGTCGATGTTTTAAAATCAACTGATTAGAAAACTTGTAAGAACAAATTAGACAAAGGACATTATGCAACTTTATTTTGTATGTATCGTTGTTATCAAAAACCAAAGTAAAGTATGCAACAGCCAAGTAAACAGTGCCGGACTGGACAGGGGGATATGAAGAGATTTTCCCCCGAGGCCAATGAGTTTTTGCGGGTCAAATAGTGTTTGAGGGGCCACCGATAATCTTTTATGTAATTTTTTTTGATATCCAGCTGAAGAGATACCTTCGTTTCCTATAAATTCCCCTCGGGGCCAAGGTAAGCCATCCCGGCCCTGCTTTTAAACCACGATTATTATAAACATGCATATAAATATTTTTTCGATTTTATTTTGTCTTGTTTTGTTGGTATTTTATGAATAGGAATAGTTATATACGTTACATACTTCATACTTATATAAGTAGAAGACTTTGTGCTTTGATTACTGTCATTGTTGAAAGATTAAAAGTCGATAAGCTATTCTGATATTGCATGTCATTCAAATCTGTCATGGATACATACATATCTGATTTGGCTAATAATATAGATAAGTAATGTATTTGTAACTGTGGTGGCAATATTGTATATCTTTACATCTATTAAAAATTTGATTCAACATGAACAAATCAGTTTAAAGGTTGATGCTTCATGAACTGCTCGCCTCTCAAATTAGTAACGAACACAATACTCAAACCAGCCAACATGTACGAATTAAAGTCCTTTCTTTTTTGGACTTTAGTCTTTTCTTTACATATTTCCATTTATCACTAGAATGATGTTCTCTTCTGCCAAGGTTATCATTTTAAAAATATCCATTTAGTAGTTCATCCTTTTATTTTATTCCAAGCACGTGCAATGCAAAAATTACGTTTTTATTGTAAGAAACTTCTGAGAAAAAGTGTTCGTCACATAATCTAAAATTCTAAGGAAACTTAACTCAGAATTACTGAGTAAGAATGATTGATCATGGATTATCCTATTTTTCTTCATAATTAGTATAAAATTTAAAAATCCTTCTTCCTTTGTAAAGGTTTCCAAGATTTCAAGAATAATTTCAATTCATGTTGTTCGATGTGATTTTCATCGTTACAGATTTGTCGTATTTTCTTGGTGACTATGTTTGATGAAATTTTCCATCGATATCAAATTAAAATTGCCAATATGGCAAGGTGAAAAGGTAAACATAGACAGACGAAGGTGTGCTTATGAATTTAGATAGCTTTTACAACCGCCCCTTCTACTCTGTATATTATTATGATAATGCAAAAAGTTGATTAAAATGACTTTGAGATTTAAAATGAAACTCTTAATTTCGTCTATAAAACGAGTTATAACCGAATCGTGTGAATGAAAAGAAATTGAAAATTATCCACTTTATTGATTACGCGAAACATATCACTTTAATTTACTGATTTATTCAACAAATTTTTTTCCTTTCAAATTTCACAGACCCGCAATCAGTTCAGTATTCTATTATTTTGTTGTTAAGTGTATAGAAAACGAGTAAAAATAGATAGTTAGTCTAGTAGAAACTCGAGGTCTTTTAGGCGTTCTAATCCGATAAATCAAAATCCAATTCGATATCTATGCCGCCCCTATTCTCTGATATATCTTTTAAAGAATACACCCCGTCGGTTTTCACTTCTCACTAGAAGCGTCCAGAACGACAAAACGACGGTGGCAATGTTATTTACTATATAGTAGTGGTGGTGGTGGTGGTTTCTTTTCTCCGCGTCCAATTCATTCCACCACATAAAGTAAAAATTTCCTGACGGTCACTTTTTCGCTTCAACGCCCACAAAAAGGTCAAGTTTATTAAATGGATCATCTAGATCAATGTTGGGTCGTCGTATATGTATTGCTAGAGATTTGGCCAATAAAGGCGAGAAAAAAAAATTAGGAGGATATGACTAGGCTATATTATGTAGTTGGGATTTTCTTTTTTTAGTTGGTATCTTGTGTATTGTTTACTGAAATCTGACGGGTAATTCTTTTTAGTTAATTTAGTATAAATCATATTAGTATTGTTTAAAAATACAGACAATACCTTTGAAACATGTCATGTTAATATGCTTAATTTAAATTTATTCCATTGCTCTATTTCCGGTTTATCTTCATTTATTCTTCTACATTGTACGAGAAACTTCAACTTAAAATTAGCAGCAAATACATCGTTGGTTGTGTTGCGGTCATAGAAATTTTCTTTAATCCGATGTGATGGTACGAAATGGAATAGCTAATAAGTCTATAACTATGTAGTTATGGCGTCTGATGGACGTCCATTGTGCAGACCCATCAAGTTGGTCGCGTTCCGTGACAGCCATGAAATTACAATGTTCACTTTAGAATCGATTGAGCAGCTTTACATGGTGTGTTATAGCGGTGCTAATCAAACCATCAGAGGCCGACTCCACTTGGAGCCCTGAACAACACCAACAGACCTAAGTAAATTAACACAATGATGGGGCATTTAATGTCCCATTCGACGGCCGGCATATCAACAGAATCCATATACGATTCGATACAGATTTTGGATTACATACCTATAGGTATGTACACAGTTTCAATTTTTTGATATCTTTTGTTTAGTTTAGTTCTTATTTTTGTTCTCAAAAAGGATCTTATTTTGGAAAGGAAAGATTGATAATGTCCAGCTATTTAAAAGGTTTTCTTGTTTACATAACTGAATGAATAATGCAAATAATAACGTGACGTGGAATAACAATTTTCTTGTTTTACATTAACTGGTGATTTTGTTATTAGCCACTTGGCTAGCTAGTTTGGAAAATTATCCCAGCCATAATCTATATACAGTAAATTGAGTTATTTGAATCAATAATTGCACGACATTTAGTATTCAGTATCAAGGAGGAGGTACTCGAACAAGACAAAAAACAAATTGCATCTTATCACTCTTTGGAAAAGGGAACAGATAGTTATCTGAAACAAATCTCCACCTCTAAACTCACACCTAATCGTAAGCATCACGAAAATTTCCTAAGAACTTTGCCGAATATGTTCTTGATTCCAATCAGCTAATGGAGCTGCAGTTCCAGGTCCTGTAATGCAGCGAGTCGCCAAAGAACCCGAGTTATTTTTTTTCTAGTTGTCACCGATATGATGACGGGGTATTTGTTTAAGGTCTAAGTCTAAAGAGGGCCTCCAGAAAGATCGATATGACGGACAGAGGCTCTCAAACTGTTTTTAGATCCAATCCCTCAAAAGCAATCGTAACCTGAAGGATTGTTGGAATTACATGTTTGCGCTTGGAATACGTGCAAAAAAATGTGTTAACTGCTGATCGAAGCAAGGTGGACCTACATCAACATGTTTCAAATTTAGCACCTTCCGATCTAATTGGCAGCAGCTTGTTTCTGAATTTTGTTAGTTGTCAAATCTAGTAAATGTCTCTTTAAACTGACCAAAACTGAAGAATCACCAAGCCGGATATTTTGTAATATGTGTACCTATAGTAACAGTGCCATTTCCTCATTATTTACTTGTTAATGGAGATTTTATGAAAATTGTTAAAATGTAAAAGGACACCAAAACTACAAACGACATATATAAGTAATGGACAGGTGAATCTAAAGCACTAATTACACTCAGGTGTATGAGAGGAGCGCGTGTCGGCAGATGTCTAGATCACCTGCCCCCCGAAAAACAATTCAATAATATCTAAGAACAAGGAAAAGAAGCAATAATCAAGAGTAGAGAAAAACAACAACAATAATAATTTAGCAAATTTTCAGATCGTTGTTTTTCTTTTCTCTTGAAAAACAACAACAACAACACAAATCATTGTATGGAAGAACTAACGGCACTTTTAAATAGTCATTAACATTTCCTCACCAACTTGGTTTTATGTTAATAATGAACTAGAAAAAATTTTTATTCCGTAAGCGGTTCAACCTTGTCCGTTCTGTGTGTTCGGTTAAGAGTAAAGATTCTATCAGGTACTTAAACAATAACGTAAAAATTTTTGCGTAATTTGTTGCAAACGAGCTAAAAATGAGGTGTTGTATTGTTAGTTTTTTAATTTGTAAAACTATCAGAAGTTGTTTAAACAAATTGAAATCAAAAGTTAAACACCAAAATGGCACCTGTCTAAAAAATTTAGTTTCGTTGAATTAACATTGACGTCAATCGTTCTGGTCGAACATCACTTCTTTACAATTTCATGAACTAGTCAAATGTGGTGCATTTCATTAGTGAATTAGGTGAAATATGAGGGAGTTGCCTTTCGCCAAGACGAATAGTGATTATTGTACGAATTTTGGTGACTTTGTATGGATTCAGTATTTTTAACAGATCCTAGTTTCAATTTGACTTGAATCTTGCCTTTGAAAAATCCCACAAAATCCACCCCAATGTCCGGCAATATCTATTGAAGTGTTAGATACCAGACTGTCCAATCTGTCTTAAATCTTCCGTTAGTAATATTGTAAGACCTAGTTTTTCGCTTGACAGGACACTAGTCGTATTTTCCCTCCTTTTTAAAATAACACACATACAACAAACCCGAAAAGGAAAGATATCTCAATTTGTTTCAAGTAATAAATAAATTGTATCTTAATAACAGTCAAATTTATAATTCGTTCCTTCCAATTACAAATTTCACACTTCGATGACGAATCAATATTTTGTTGTATGTAAAGAACAACAAGATTAGGGGCAATTCCAATTTTGATTAACTGTAGTCGTTTTTCTTGTTATTCGTCAAACTGACGGCACACAAACACACACATACACACATCAACAGACTAATTTAATATTAAAGTTATTCAACATGTGATGTCCTGCAATGAAAAGTTCACCTGTCCGGAATTTATACACCGGGCCTCCGGAGGCGGCCTATAGTCTCGAAAATTATCAACTTCAAAAAACCTAGACGATTCTAATTATCAAACGAAATTATTATTATTATTATTATTTTCGTAATATGTATGGATAATTGTTTATCGGTAGGTAGAGGTATATGCCAAAAGAGTGCAAGCTCTTCGGGTGCACTTTATATTCTGCATCCGTTACAGCTCATAAATATGTAAAAATGCAACGAAATAAAGCAAAACTACAAATGCGCTTTGTTAGGAAGGTCACTGGCCTAAATCGACCATGGATTTGACAGTAAACTTCATACTGTTTCTAATTATCATCATCATCATCATTATTATTATTATTTTCATAAAATAAATGAAATGAAACGAACGAAATTATGATTTAAATATTTTTATATATCACACAAAGAGCATATTACATACATCGAATTCATATTTATTTTTATTTTATTATTTTTTTGTATATTTACATGTTTTTGAAAATTTTTTAAATTATGCTATGTTCATCTTAAATATCGTACAATTCTTTGTAAAAATCGAAAAATCGATTTAAATATCAACACAACATCTCGACCGATTTTGAGATGGAACAGAAAAAAACGATCAATTTGTTGTATTGTCACATGGCTTTGGGAATGTACCTTGTATCAAAAGCAACAATATTTAAAAGGGAAAAATTATATAATACTTGTTAATCTAATGAATAAAAGGTGAATTTGTACTGTCAATAATAAAACAATAAAAAAAAGTCTTGTTCGTTTTTTTGTTTAATATATTTAAATATTCAAGAATTGGTTTCGATACAAGGTGCGGGAATTTAAAATTTCCATTTGTTTGTTTTAAAAACTAGAAGTTTTGATAAAAATGCGCATATGCATGATGTGAATAATTTAAAAATTTTAATAATTACAATAATAAGAATTGGTCGACTTTCGTACAATCCATTTTTTTTGTTTGTTTGTTTGTTTTATTTTAAATTATTTACAATAAATTCGCAGTCTATATATGAATAAAGCCAAAATCTGGACTTTAACCATAGATCGAGACTTTCAAATTAATATTATTATAATACATCATCTGTCTCACTTCATACATGAATTATAAATATTTAAAAGTTTCTTTTTCTCTCTTTCTCTTCTTTAAATTTTATATTTAAATATAACTTCAAGATTGCACATTGTCTTTAAAATTCCGTTATTTACATCACTTGTTTAAAAAATGCCTCAAAACAAACTAACATCTATATACAGTACATTATACAAAGTTGCTTAAATTTTTTTGTACTTAATTATACACACAGACTGATCACAAAATCGCTGGACAATTTTTTTACACTAAAAAAAAACAAACCATTTTTATACAAATAATAAAAATGTACAGAGACCTAGCGACCAGTTGTGATCATGTTTACAAAATGTAAACTCAATTCATTCAATAATATTATATCTACAATATTTTATTACAATTTTGTTTTATTACTTTTACTTATATCTTCATATTGGGGCCTGTCTATCACGTATACTCCGACCTCCAGCCGGTCTGTAAAATGTCGCAATTCATCCAATTAGAATTTTGTTCTTTTTATAAAGAAATGAATTAAATAGACTCACCATTCCGTTTGATGCCAACCCTAATCCAGCGGCGCTCAACGAGCTCATATGATGATGGTAGGAAGCAGTGGGTGGTGGTGCAGGAGGCGGTGGCCCTGACACGAAACCTTGTGGATGGGTACTATGCTGGTACCAATGGCTCATGGCATGATGGGGATGTAAAGCTGCATTTAAGTGTGGATGTCCACCACCCATACCACCACCGAAACCACCACCACCAAAACCACCTTTACCACTATCTAATGGTTTCATCATATCACCCATCATCCCGCCTAATGATAAACATGAACTACCGCTCTTCTTCTTTTTACTTTTCGACGATAATTTTCGATTTCTTGTTTGAATACCTTCCTTCTTCATTGTTAACGGTCGATTCACCTGAAACAACCAAAACGAAAATAATGATAATAATAATAATAACAATAATAGATGAGGATAATACAAAATTAGCTACCGAATTATCGACGTTAATATTACTGAGATTTATGACTAACTAACATGTAAAAGGAAAATAAATGAGCTTATGGTAATTGTTCAGGAGCCTTCAATGGAATATATACGAAACGAGAATTGGGTAGGCACAACGAAATCGGTCAATTAAACACACGGAGAAAGAGAGAGAAGTTTGTAGATCAGCTTCAGGCAATGTTCTCTAGCTATTTCCAATTAGTATAAATCAAAGTTGCGGCGATCGTTCGTAATGGGACCATGGAAGAGATGGGGGCTACCGTACGTCCGGGCCCATCCATCACGACAAAACTGGCCTAACAACGATGGAAATAGAATTACATTATCTTCAAGTATAACTGTTAAAAGAGTACCATTTAAAAAAATGTACGTATGCCTACTAAAGTATGTATAGAAAAGATTAATATATTAAAAAGAAAAACGAATATGACAACAACAAAAAAGAGAGGATTTTGCAGTCCTGATTTGAATCGGTTTCACGTTCTGACAGCAAGCGGTCCAAAAAATTCCGGATGCTGTCGCTGTTGCCTCAGTGATGGATATGTGAGCATGGTTGGAGTTTACCACACCCGCATAAATCATAAGA
>JAZBHA010000525.1:0-12810 GCA_037464855.1 Iselma pallidipennis | reverse complement strand
AAAAACAACGAACGACTTGGTCTATAGAGAGAGAGTCTGGTAGCTCAAGGTAGTTGACAGATACTGTGGTTATCTAGCGTATACTCGGCAGGTGACTAGCTACTCTATTCAACTATATTAATATCAAGTCAAAAAATTTGGAACGTGAACAACTTGACCTAACTTGACCTCGGACTCTTACAATTATTCAAAAATCTGAACATTTTAATTGGAGTGAAAGGATTCAATGTATAGTCGGTTGATCATCATTATTTTAAATTGTATGAAAAATTTTGACATTTATTCATGTCGCAAATATCGGACAATTTTTTTGCTTGTATAGTGTGGACAAAAGAGTACACAATAAACTGTTATTATCTCAAGAGGGTATGTTGCATTAATGTAGTTTCCGACAGACACTCTCCCCTAACAAAAATTCACAATTCCCGGCCTATTGTCCCGGCTAAAGTATCATTTCAACGACAATTCAAGACAACTGTGTTGGTATCTCTTCCAGTTTTAGACTAATAACAGGCCGGCAACAACAAAACTGAAGAAATCTCAGATGTACATGAAAAGATAGAGAGTTAAGATAAAAACTTGTACGTAACATAAGATGTTTGATACAGTTTCTAAAAGAAGAATAAAAAACTGCTGTAGCGAAAACAAAAAAAAAATAGTAGACTAAAAAGACAATTTCGATTTCAGACACATATAACACCCTCTTTACTGATTCTGATACCAGATTATCTAAGGATAATCATTGATGGGCTTTTCAGGGTGAAATGCTGACTCGAGTGTTACTTACAGCTATTGCTGACCGGAAGAAAACTACGTTTGTCTCTGCCTGTTATCATTTCCGGGATTCAGAGACCGTTTCCAGGTCATTTACGTTAGCTCTTATGGACCAGATTATCCGAAACTAACAGGAATTCTTAATGAAATCGCACCATTATTGGATGTTTTGGTGCGACCCTATTTCCAATTCCGTAACGTTATATAAAATATTTGTGCAACAGGGTCGGAAATACAACCAGAAAGAAGTTTATTATTATCTTTTTAGAAATTCCATTTGGGAAAAATAACGATTCTGTAATGTAAACAATTCAGTATTCGGTATCTGAAAGAATATCAAAACCATTGATAATTTCCTCTTAACTAACTCGAATCAAAGTCGGCTAAACTATTCTAATCTTTCGCTTGGATAAATCTCAAGACTGGTTTTTAGGAAGAACGAGAGGACTATCTTGTACTAGTTTACTGTCGTGTGTTTATGTCAAATACAGAAGCCGGTCTCTTCCAACTTGAGATTTTTGATAATCAGCTTTTACGATCTAAACGAAATTACTTGCGAGAGAGATACATTTGTGTGTGTATGCTTCCTCGTCAATGTCGTCTCCAAACAGCAGGATATCCATCAGACATAATTTTACTGTTACAAATTTTATAATGTTGAAAACGACGGCGACAATCCACAAAAAAATACACGTTTAAATAATAATAATAATGGAAAGAGAAATGAAGAAATTTTTGCCGAAAACCTATTGATAGAATTTACGACAACAATTTGGTATCTGTGATGAGAATTCTAATTATTACTTTACAGGTTTTTCTTTTGAATGATTGAAATTTATTTGAATAACAAAACATTGAAATTCAATCCATTTACTTTATAGTAATTCCTAGGATCTATTACCATTCATTTCTTACTACAGTCATAAATTACCATTTTTTGACCTAACTGGAGTCGCTAGATATTAACAAATTAAAAAAAAAAAAATTCAAAAATGAATAGGTATGATGTGTGATGATTATTGTTTCCCAAGAAAGTGTTGTCAATGAATGATTTTATTGTACTCACACATTTAAAACTCGACCCCGGATTATCCCAACCGCAACGCGAACAAAAATAATCATAAAACATCGATTTCCCAAAAGCAAATTCCCATATTATTCACACCAATATTCGACGACCGTCAACATGATGATGTTATGCGGGCTTCATGTACGTGACCCAAGGATGTCCTGGCGGCAACAATAGAAGAAAAACTTCGCGACAATGAAGCCGCCGCCACTTAACCACCACCACCACCACTGTCACCGCCACTATTACCACTCTCCATTACCATTCTATCTATGTATGTGTTTATTTATTGATTTATTTATATTTATAAAGTTTGATGAGTGAATATTGCAAGTCCACTGACCGCAACTTGGACTTGACACATTGAATATGTGATTAGGTATACGTCGCAATAATTCCGACAAACACCAAGCACATTGTTAATAATAAATATTAAGAAAAAGAATTCAGACACGTTTTAATTTCATGGTCAACATTATAAAGGTTAAAATGACTTTTGCTAAAAAAAAATAAATAAATAAATAAATAAAATGCATTATGCACGAAACAGTGTAGGAGAAAAGACTCCTTAATTGAATTATATCACATTACTTTCTTCTTTTAATTTGAAACGGCGGAGAATGCGACTGGAGGTGGTTTCTAAACAACTGTCAACTGTAATTTTTGTCTGCAATTTTTATCGTAATAATTACACGATGTTTATGTCGTCCCAGAAATGCCACTTAAATATGTAATATACGTTGATCCTTTCTTCTTGAATGCTTTATTGAGCTTTGCAACTGATTTATAGATATTTTAGGAATTTTGTAATATCACCTTATTTTTCCAAATTGCATACTGATTTGGTATAGCTCTTGAAGCAACATACTTTTTAATTACCATCACAAGAACTCCTTATGCAAAGAGAAAAAGATTGTTGGAAAAAAAAACTTGAACGGAAGAAGACCAAAATGGAAATGAGCAATGAGTCACCAACATTGTGGACGGATCATGTCATCATTAAAGTTTGGTAAATATAAAAAAAACTAATGAAATTTAACCTTCACTGTTTCCATAAAGTTTGATTGTTTTTTTTTTGTGGTGTAGGTCCCTATACCCATACAAAACATCTGGGTAATGTTTTGTATCTTAGAAATTATCCTGCAGGTATATCCTGTATAGTACATATAGGTATCTACATTTTGAAAACGTTACCATCTCAAAGATCAATTTCTTTTCTTACTATTACAGCTGGGTATTTTTTTCCCATATCGAGCACCTCCTTTCCTATCTAAATGGTAGTGCGATTGTGCATCATAATGACATGTTCTGGCGACGGAACGCGTATGTTGAATGCCCGGAGCCGGTCTCCGGCCACTATATCATACCCAAAGTCCCCACGCCCACTTTGAACAACGTCGTTACCCAACAACAATAACAATTTGTTACGGGAATAGCGCGCGTCGTAATAAGCTGAACAGATCGGGTCAGATCTCGTTGATAACATCACCAACGTGTACCATCCATTCGGGACCAACCTACTGGTTGGTGGTGCTGATTTGCTCGTTGAAACAATCTTTTCTCATATAAGGATGATTTTGGTTCTTTTTTTAATGAATTTTTGAAAGGAAAAATTAAATCTTTAAATCAGAAAGACTTACGTTGTGAAGTTTGTAATAGAGGCCGCAAGCATTGCAGACTGGTTCACCGTTTTGATTACGCCTCCAAAGGGTGGTTGTTGTAGTTTTGCAATTCGCACAGCTAGTTCCTGCCCTTCGTGCTGCACTTTGTAGACTCTGAAAAAAAATGAAAAACAAAGTAAAAAAACATGAACCAATCTGGATTTCAAGTGGAATGTACCCACACACACACACACACACACACACACACAAACACATACATGTATAGAGAGACAAACACACTCCAACAACTACTTGTGTCACCGACATAAACCTATTGTCAGATTTAATTGGATAGCGATCTCGTCGAGATAAGACGTCCGCATCCAATAAAGACGAGAATCGTTTGTTTGTATATCGCAAAATTCCTACAACTGTGTATAAGAAAGGGGTAAACGAAACTCGTCCTTAATTACACGGATTATACCCTAATCACCACCGTCTTTGATTGATTAGAAGATAAATAGATGTGAGTGGCGCACGGGTGGGATCTACCACCAAGATTCACAAGAAGTACGATGACGACGACGACAACGATGACGATGACTGCAACGAGGAATTGTCGCAATTCAAGATCCTTGTCATCAACTATTGAAACAATAGAATGCGATTGTTTATGCAGTAGGTACCTATTCTTTTCGTTTAGTTGTATAGAATTCTCGCCCCAAAATCAGAATGATCAGCAAACAATGTGGAGTTAGTCCAAAAATGGTTAAAGCTCTATCGATGTGATCTACACTGATGGCGATCAATCGCATCCATCAGACGCGTCAATCAATGGCTCACGTGTCAATCAAGATTGGACAGTTGTTATGCCTTGTCTTACACGGTTACTTTACGGTCCTGGTTCAGGACGTACTCGCTAAAGATCTCCAATGATGATATCCTTGCAAGGATCTTTACATATGCGTATATAAAATAAGGTAACTACGTGACACAACTAAGACGGAAATCAACTTGCAGACGACGAAAAAAGCTCTCTCAACATTTACAATCAATTCTGCAATTAACCTGTGGACATTTTAAAATTTATGTATTCGAAAATTGGAATACACCACTATATATAAAAGAGAGAAAGATGACAAGCACAAAACAGAAAATATTACACCTATCTGTATATGTTTATAAATGATAAATTGACATTGAATGAGTAATGATATGCTCAGGTAGCCGTTTCCAGTTGATATATTTTAACGTTTTATGCGTACGTTTAGACTGTTATTACACGTTTTTGATTTCCCGCCATAAATATTATTTCTTATAAAGTAATGGGAATAGCACTACTGACATGTGCTTGTTAACCAATTAAATTACAAGCGGCTACAAGAATTGCACCAGACGCTCATTTGCCATTTGGGTTAAAAGCTTGTAAAAGGTTTGTTAAGGAAATTTACGACTATCATATGTAACACTACCATTATTATCGACACCTAGAAGGAGTAAAATATAATCCCAAAAGGAAAATGGAACCCAATTTTGGGAAAGGACTTCAAGTATTTTGATTTGCTTGAGTGTTGTATGCAATCCGCCTAAAAATGCCACCCCCAGCGACCGATAGTACTAATTTTAAAAAAAGAAACACCATTATAATCATCCTCCATTTAGATCCTGTGCAAGAATGTGGAGCTATCACAGCAAAAACACAACTGACATTAAGTCTGATTGATATTGGTACATGACAGAACGTGACGTTTCCATATGAGGGAGTATTTGATCAAGAAAATGACGATGATCAAAAGGGAACAAGAATATTCTAAGCAGTAGGTAAATTTTGTGCCGTCGGCATTTGTACCTGTTCTGTATAGTAGATATGTATGTGTATATGCTGGGGAGGCGATCTAAATGCCATCGTCATCAAAGATGACAATAAACCACTTAACTAGAATGATTCTGGTGAATGGACACACGCTTGTTCGACCTGACGTTCAAGAGAGAGGATCTTTTGTCGCTGTAAAAGCTTTTTGACACAATATCGAGGAGAGAGGATCAGTTTTTTTTTCTTACTCCTGTTCCATCTATATACATATAAAATATATAATGTCACTTCTCTTATTTTGTGTTGATCTAAAGAAAGAACATGAAGTAAGTGATTGAAATCGGCATTTTATAAAACGATGTGGCCAATGGACTGGAGCGAACAAGTCTTCTATTAGGTATACATCTTCTATGACGATGACATTCCATGGAGCGATCCACTTGTGACCGATCAAAGACTATCCGAAGAAGAGACAAGAAGAAGAAAAAAAAATGAAAAGAAGAAAAAACAAAGGTCACGACATTGGAAACTACAAAAAGAAAAAAACAGAATTATATAAAGAATAGAAGAGGATGGAATGCAAAAATTTTAAAAAACACTTTATAAAGAATACCGAAACACAACTCCTACACGATCTATTTCTTTTTTTTTCAAATGGAATTAATGCATACAGATTACAACATACAAGAAACTCACATTATAATCACTTTAGTCAGATTATAAAAGGGTGAATAAAGAAACATCTTCTAAGTCGATAAAACCACTCAATTCTAAGAAGATTTAATAATGTAATAACGTTTTTGATCCCATTTCCACAAAAACCTCTAACAGGTTACTAGTTTTGTTGGAGAGGATCGTACCATTATCGAAAACAAAATATCGAAATTCCTCAATTTCTCCAATAAAGTAAAATTGCATACTATTTCATAAGTATAAACACGAAAATTTCCAAAAAATTACAAGTGAAGTAAATATTTGTCCCATTACCTTGACTAGCAAATTGTTAACTTTTACAAACTGTTGTAATTACTTTTTGAGGCAAAAAACTGGTTTTTAAAACATTAATTAACAGAAATATTGGAAAACTTTTCACATATATAGGAGTAGTTTTTTTTTCGGTATTAATTTAATTTTGTAATTTTGTGAAATAGGCAGAGGATACCGAAAACCATTTCCCTCCTTCGCCCATTATTAATCGAACACGATTTCAGCATAAATCTCTCTTCAATAAATTAAATTCTCGTCGATATTTTCCCATATAAGATATACCGGTGCTGTACAGAGTTGAGAGAGCTGTAATAAATAGGTCCATTTTTTTTACTATTTATTTACTGTGGTACCTATACATCTCTCTTTTTCTACCTTTATATATATTTATAAAGAAATGTATATATTGGTTGGATTTTATTATAAAAAAGTCTCACTTTCCACACGGCGCTCTATAATTATAGTTTAAAAATTAGTCCTTAACACAATCTTATATAAGCGATTTTCATTATTGTATTGTATCATAAATATTGGACGCTACATAGTAATAATAATATATACTATTTATCGAAGTTAATAAGTTAACGCCCATCTATTTGAAATTTGATTTACGATTCACCCGGGCAGGTGAAAAAGAGAGAAATAAGAGATAGATTAGGGGGGTGGAGAAAGAGGGAAAGATATAGATGAAAACCCTTAAACATATCAGAAGAGGGGTTGAATTTCACCTGTCGATTTGTGTTGTTGTGGAATTAGGTTTTAACAACTTCCGTTGCAGATGTCGCCACGTGCCTTTCAAAATACTATTTTCATATAATAATAGCAATAATAAGAAGAAGAAATTTCTATACGTATACCCATAGAGGTATAGCTATATGTAGATAATATTTTAGAAGAATCACAAATTTGACTTGTTGATTTGTGAGATTCAAAGATAATTAGTTACGGACTTGGGGCGATTTTTACACGACTTCCTCGACTAGAAGGAACCACCCACTCAATCACAGGTTTCTACTCGATAATTATGATAATGGGAGAGTTGTCGTTGTGGTGTTGTAGCACCGGTTTTATGAGTTTCTCACAATATTATGGGTATACCTACATAACTAATAAAAGATCGAGATAGAGAAGAAAAGAAAATCATAGAAGAAATTCCAAAATGATTCAATCCTAGTTGTGAATCTAATCCATCATTTGTGAAATTTTCAAAATTGTAATCCCCTAGTAATGTGGATGGAGCCTGTCAGTCTAAACACCATTGAAAAGCTTTAAGCAAGAATCGAAACGTAGGCGCCAGCCAAACAATCCAAAAAGCCACTCATTATGTCGACAAAGCTCTCGACAAGGTATTTATTAAAGTATTGTAGCCACCGACAAGTGTTTACCACTCGATGGCTGATGGTCCAACAATAGCAAAAAAACATAAACGATGCCCCTAGAAATGATGGCGCGTGCAAACATTAAACTTTAAATTGTAGTTTCTCTCAATTAACTAACAAAAATTTTACAAATACCAACAATACAATAGATTTGTTTCTGTTTTTTTTTTCGTTATTAAAGAGGGCTTGTTTAGCAACGTTGTTGGACAAAAGACTTCAACAACAAAAAGAGAGAGACTTGAAGACGCCAATTGAAGAGGTTGAGCAACTTGACCTAAACAACAATAACAACAACAACAACAACCACAGCAACAATGTTATAAAATTAATTAGCTAGGATATTGCGGAGGTTCTTCTATTGTTCTCCGATTTGGCTAAGATTGCTGGAAATCTCTATGTAAATGATGATGGTGCAACCTATTACCATATGGTACCCCGCAAAGATCGATAATTGGACTAAAAAAAAAAAAAAGAATCGAATCCCTTTTGATAGAAAACTGGTCGTTGTATGACTTGCAACACGCGGTTAGTTCCATTATGAGAGTTAACTCATTAGTTGTTTCGTTAACAAGTTAACAAGATGGCAGCGTTATCACGATCGATCGGAGATGATATTGTGGCGATCCACGCACCACAGGTAGGAAACGAGATAAGCTCATAGTTATTCCTTTTTTACATATATTCCTTTTTCTTTCCAACACCTTTACATTACGACTATCATAAGAATAGATCATGAAAAGTTGTAGCAGCAATTTTTTGAGACAACATCCAAATTATACGTACATATGTATGTGTATATGAAAAATTGGGCGATATTTTTGTGCGTTGTTGAGGAAACGACACAATATCAAATACCAACATGAAATCAATAAAAATATGAATAATCAAGTAGCTGCCAACAAAGAGAATGTAACCTGTTTGGAAATAATACCATCAAACATTAATAACTTTATAAATATAAGTAGCAGTCGTGTTGGTTGTACAGTTGCAGCTTTATAAAATTATAATAAATTGTCACATGCGGTGGTCCACCAGGTAACCAGCTGAGAATTGTATTCTTCCCGTTCAAAACATCACCAACGAATTTATAGCCAACAATAAATAATAATCCAACGAAAAACAGTGACGATTTTATTTGAATTTACACGGCTACACTTTGAAATCGTTCAGTTTTCCAAACAAATGTTACCCCCTATTTTTTTTCTGGTCCGTTTAATGTATTTCTACATGTATGTTTGCATGTATACGATTGTTGTTTGGTAGTCTGGTGCGTGTACATGCGCGAGTTAGCTCGGGGGCAGGTCGCACAACCCCCAAACCTAGCAACGGTGGAATATCGACTTTTCACGCTCCCGACGGCGCCATAATACAACATGGCGTCTCGAATTCAACATTACAACTCTATTAACTATTAGATTGAAGCAACATTGACACCACCCCTACATTAATCTCTAGCAAAAGCACTGTTATACCTTAGTGTAACTTCTACAAAATATATGCTTGTCTAGACTATGAAAGCAGACCAATAGGTAGAATAAGGAGCTTAGGAGATCAAGATGAGGAAAATTACAAAAAGAGATTGTTTAAAAAACAACAAAACACAAACAGAGACATGATGGGAGAGGAAAATAGTGTCTCAAGGTTGCAACTGCTATTTTTTTCCAGTTCAATTGTATTTTTTTTGTGTGTTTGTTAGCATTGCATCAACGGAAATAACACAATATGACCGACTTTCCAATTTGAATAAATAATAAAAGCATTACTGTAGTTTCCTTTAATATTCTGGATAAAACTTAAATCAGAGCATTCTACCGATCATCTTAACTCTGAAACTCTTATTCTTGGTATGATTAAATTGACGAATCATTATAGATAAAAGGCAATAGTTATCAGTTTGCATTACTGCCTAAAATTAAAGACTTTAATAATGATTCAGCTGATAACTCCCTAATAAATCGATACAAATTTTATTCATCATTACACAGTAACCTGCTGAGAAAAGGCATATCAAATTTTTATTTATAAAACGACTTCAATGAAATTTAAATAAAGTCATTAGTACGCCTGACTTATGCTTTTTTGTAAATTTTGTTCAATTCTCTGCACCTTTTATTACCTCAAGACCTATAAATCTTAAGTTTATAGCTTGACGATTAATATATTTTACACTATAAATACACTGTTTTATTAAAATAAACTCTTAAATTAACCATCATCATTCTTGACGAATCAACATAAAAATCTATATTCCAAACACTACATTTGCCGATAAACCACTCTTAATTTTTCTTCTTGTATAAGAAATAGGACCGTAAAAAATGTTAAGAAGTGCGTCCAGAGTTAGTAAATATGCGGTTTTCGTGGCCAAGTTGACAGCATATGTTAACTAGCCGAGCGCGTTTTCTGGGGAGTTTACATTCCACCAAACAACACCGTGGACACGAATAATTCAAGCTTGTTGTTGAGGACAAAAACCTGAATAACTCTCCAGCACATAGATTGTCGTATGTATGTATGTATGTGTTTGTGTGTATATATTGCTGTTGTTGTTGTTGTTGTTGTTATATAGAGAGATGGGCCACCGAAGTAGTCTGCACCTCATCCCATCTGATTATAGCACCACCCTGAATACGACAGATCTGGGAAATCACTATTGAACAACAATGAGAACGAAAACAGAGAAGAAGAGATTCCAATAAAAAGCGACCAAAGTCGATTAAAATTCGCCTGCTTGTTTAACTTCTTTTGGCTTGTTGTGGTTGTGGTTTTGGTTGTAATTGATCGAGAAACGCTTGATTTCCTTTTTTTTTTTTGGAATGAAGAATAAACGATCAAGCTATCTCTCTACGTATTAATTATTGAAGGCATTTATTAAATGTGTATAATGATGTATTGATGAGAGAAATCTTTTTTTATGAATTTTGTATTATGAAGAGCTCAACCATGCAAACACTGTTGACGTGAGGAAAGTGTTAACAACTTCATGTTCTACTGGAGAATGTTCACACAAAAAGTGTACATTTTATGCAAAAATTGGGAAACTATGGATTGTTGAAAGTTATGCTGTTCCTGAGGCGAGCTTACACACCGAATTGTGTCACTATTGACAACAGATACGTGTTGTTGTTATTGTGTTGTAGTTTGTTAGTGAGTAAGGATGGACTTTCTCTTGGTTTTCGCCAAGTCCTGAGTGCAAGAATTTTTCGATAACTATCAATACATGTATCTGTTCGTTAATCGTTTCTTTTTATTTCAATGTTGAATGACGCCGACATACATACTTATAGCCTGATACACTAGTTGCTTTGGATATTTTTAATTCGTTGTTATGTCCGAATAGACTAATCGTGCATTAACATTGGCTCGATACTCTGCCCATACGTCGTTGATTTACAATAGTCACTATCATGTTCAGTTTACACCGCTAGCTACTATCTAAAAACAAGTTACTAAACGAACCTACACACTGTAAAATAAACGTGGTAAACTAAACAAGATCCATCGATCAAAGTCAATATTATTAATAATCAAAGTCAAATATCACAAGAGCCAGAATATTGTATTATATTATGTATGTTATATGTAAAAGTATAGAGAAAATCATTGAAATTGGTTGATGGTATATATTGGCCGGTTCACCGCCAAAAAATTTCTATCTATTCAAACCAATTACATATGTATTGTGTTACGGATTTTTTAAATACCAACTCCTAATTGAATATTTAATGTTTCGTAATGTAAACATTCTCTCACTTATTGCCTCAAGGATTAGTTTTCAATGAAATATACCATCACCAAACTAATAGGGCATTAATGACTACCTAATTAAGAGTCAATTATTCGACAACGAAATTTTCCCTTTAGTATTTCTACAGAATTTATACCAACAACTAGAACTATATTCAGTATGAATATACAGTTAAGAAAAAAAAACTGGATGGACAACAAAATACAATAAAATGTTATTATATGACGTGTACTACATTTGAAACATTTCAAAAGACAAAGATAGATTTACCGAAATAAAAACAACACTCGCAAGCTAGTTTATAATGTATAGCTATGTTGTACAGAAGGTTCCTGTTAGTAGGACCAAATGGGGTAATCTCCTTACTATAGGTATACATTGTTGGTTGTTGGCTCTTTATAGCGAGACCAGACTTCTACACTATATATACCAATCCTTTATACACAGAAACGTTACAATATAACCAAAGCCTCAGGCGGATAATGTATGTTAATATATGTGCTCTACATATTATCTTTGTCGGCGAGTTCGAGGCCCTCTTGGCACCAGCGACCGCAGTGTCTTCGCACTGGTCTATACAGTTCTTCACCACGTTTAAACAACCATTCTTTTTAGAAACATTTGTGATTTGTTCAGTCTCGCTTAGTGAAGTATATTTTCTATTTTTACATGAAGCTCAAGGGGTTCCGGTTTAGATGGGGGGTCCCAATCCGCCCCTGGATTCGCTAGATCTTCATCAGTGCAATACAATTATTTATATTTACGCGATTTGTTGAAAAATAAGCAAAAACATTGTTATGCATCATGGGGTTTCTCAGGCGTTAAGCAGAATACAAATAGATTACTTTATTATACAAAATTCTGTAAAATAAATCATGTTGAATTTAAGCAGAATAACGGGCAACTACAACAACAAATCGGCCTAATAACTTTTATTTAGTTCGCTACAAAAATTTGATAAAAGCTCCTCTTTCATTTTGTATTTTTTTGCATCTTGATTTTGTTTTGTTGAATAATTTAACCTACACATTAAAATAGAAAAAAAACTAACACTAACAATACGACAAATAATGATTTTATTTTGAGTGGGATTTTGGGAAATTTCCAAAAATGTACGCTCTAGACCACTGAACTTGTTATAGAATTCTTTTTGATCACTTTACGAGGTGCTTCCTTATGGGAACGTTTTTTTTTGTTGTTGTTGTTGTAAGCTCATTATAGAAATATTTGATCAGAAAATCGGTTCATCCTTACAAGATCGAAACTGTTTTATTGCCGAATAAATTTACAACTGTCCCTCTATCACACACATATAAACATATACACATATAATTGTGTATGACTCTAATCGTAAATCATCCTAAACAACATACATAGGGGAGACCGGGGACAAAAGTAACATGTCATGAAAGTAACAGCGCCCCGCGTTTCTTCCCTGG
>JAZBHA010000524.1:11757-52447 GCA_037464855.1 Iselma pallidipennis | reverse complement strand
AAAGATGGTTTTTGGGTTTGGAGTATTTTTAAAATTGAGCAATTTAATAATAATGATAATGATAATAATAATAATAATATAAATATCTGTTTGCTATTTGAAATAACAACAACAACAATTAGTGTGGAATGCTCTGAATCAAAAATCGCCGCCTCTTCTAATATTGTTTTTTTCTTCTTTTCGTTTTGTTATGTTAATTTTTTCTTTTTTTTTTTTTAATTGATAATAATGTGAGTGTAAAGCAAATCGATATACAATTATAAACCTTTCATAATAATTTCTATATTGAGCTACTTATTACAAACCTCAATTTTATAATTGAGGGGCAGAATTATAATAAGAAAAATATTTAATTTGCAGTTTTTTTGTGAATGTACGCACTACTACTACTGTTGTGCGTCCAAAATAAATATTGTCATTTCGAACAAAACAAAAAAAAATGATTAATATTCCTTTTTTGTGTCTGTGTCTCTTCGAATTTTTCTCCAAATCAGACCAGAAGTTTAGCCTATTTTAGAATTTATTCATCAACCATTCGTATACAGTGAGGGTTGTTTCGTAGCCGAAAAAGATGAATGCATTCGTTTGGAATGCACGTACTGTAATTGCTGGTAGACCTTTGAAAAATACACGAATACCACCCGATTTATACGTTTTATAGAAACAATCTAACATGCCTTTATAAACTGGCTGATCTGGATTATCGGCTTGTAAACGAGATTTTACAATATCGACAGGAATCACCGGTAACCAACTGACTATACCTGGAAAATACAAAATTGTTCCCGTTTCGTTTCATTTCAATCATAACATTCACAATTTTCTAACATTATCCAGCTCTTTTTTACCCAGAAGGTCAAGTAAACCCAATGGTCAGCGAGTCACTCAGTGAGCTGCGACGAAATTTGTGGTGGTAACCCATCGGAGGACCGTATTTGAAAACTAGTAGTTTGCCAACATCATCGAGCTAGCCCATTAAAAATTGTCCGGCCCTTTAGGGGACAGTGATGGTTTAGAGCAGAGGGTTGAGGCCTGGCGCATGTTGGGACACAGTTCAGCACAGCACAGTGTAGGATAGTTCAGGCGGCAGCACATATTAGGACGCAGTATTGACTTATTGAGATAATGCAACCAAAAATCAGAAAAGCGAGCATCTTTGACTAGAGAAAGTAAAAAGCAAACACAGACCAGGTAGAAACTGTGTCTCAAAATCTGAACTGTTCTGCTCTGCTCTGTGCTACCTGTGTTTCCTGTGTCTCAATACGTGCCAGGCCTGAGAGCCCCTGATTTAGTGTGCAAAAATAACGTTAGAAATTGTGAAATTTTATAGACTAATGACCTGCAACTCCACCGGCTATCAATTGTTTAATAAAAACTGATGTGTTGTACTGGGAATAATTTGAATACATTAATACTTCATAAGTTAAGACGTATAGGGAACTTGTAGGAACATCTCTGGATTGAAGAAGAAGTGTTTTCTTTAAAATTACTGATCATATTGGTTGGTGGTGTTTCATTTACCTTAAAGCCATCGTTAGTCCACCTTTATATAATCCTCGAACACCTTCTGTTTTTACAATTCTTTGAAAAGCATTAACCGAACCACCACATGGAACTTCATAATGATGACCTCTCCAATAATGTGGACAATTAGTTTTTGCTTGTAATACAGTTTTTACAACTTCTACAGGACAGGTTACTAATACTTGACAAGTTCCAGCTACTGTACCTGTTATTAGTTTAAAAATCACCGGAATTTTTAGATTACTAATGACCAACGAGTGCAAAACAGGCGAAAAAGAAAACTTCTGGTAGGTAAGTTGTACAATATTTGGTTTAGGAGAAATTCGAATTCGCCCACTTTGTTTCGTTAATCTGTTGTATTACCAGCTATACAAATATTGATAATGGCATCAGTATTATCCCCTGTTCCTATTTGATGTGTAATTTGATTCTCTTTTTGTAAGATTTGCATTGTATTCCCATAAGTTCCAAAAAATACTGCATTTGAAAAACCAACAGTTACCAATGGAAATAACATGCCTTTATAAAAACCGTGAATGCCTTCATGGTGAAAAGTTTGCCGAATTGTTGCCAGAAATGGAGTATTCATTAATTGTTGACGGACTTTAACAGTGTCCAATGGATGGCCAACCACCAGTCCACATACTCCTAAAAAGTTATATTTACGGTTTTGCTAAAGAATCTGTTCATCCAAGCATAAGCTAAATGGTCATAAAACATGTGTGCACGAACCAAAACGTTGATATTTTTGGAAGACGGGCGGTCAGTGGTTACCACCATCAGTGGTTTAGTTGACTATCCTCAAACATTTAAGACATACGCCTCTGGGCAATCTCTTTCCAAATATCTGCTCTGCACCCTCGTTTGTATGGGACGTATAGCATTTTATGACCATTTAGTTCATGTTTGGTTGAACAGACTGTAGCTTTTCCCATAGTGGTCATTGTGGCAGGTTCACAAATTTTTAATGTGATTAGGCAACCAAATATACTGTTGTGAGTAAAATTTGCGCAAGTCACCAGCAGCTGAGTAATATTGCAAGAAATGTGTGGTGATTTGTAAACAATGAGTATTTTATTTATGTGAACTGTTAACTTTTATCGTAATTGTTTATAATTTGTTGAATTAAACCAAAAAATGTAAATACTTTGAGGTGTACGAATCAAATACCTCCAATCCATCCAGCTAGGAAGTTATCAAAAGAGATGAAATCCATATTATCAAGTAATTCAATAAAAACCAGTGAATTTCCTAGATTTTAAAACAAATATAATAAACATTTCTTAATTAAACAGCCCAGAATAATTGTAACTTCTATCAAAAATTTGACAACCGAAACAAATTGTTCTAGATTATCATTAACCAACAATGTTATCGTCACGTAAAAACAAAGATTTACGAACAATTAAAGAAGGAGTTGTTGGAAAATATGTGAAAAAAGAAACACCAGCCGGTCTACCAAGTAAATTCCTATTACTTTTATACTTGGAAAAATTCTAACCTAAAAATTGTGATTTTTTTCCAGTAATTAATGTATGGACCACAGAACCGAAACGACGACTTTCTAATCAGAATCGTTCATCATTACCACCACAATCAACAATCAATAGTATGGCAAATCAATCAAGTATCCAAAAAATCGGCAATCAAAAGACTAATGTTAGTTTAGGGTTAGGTGGTCATCAAGGCAAATATACACCAAGTTCATCGGTGCCTGATCTAGCTACAAGGTAAATTTACAATACAATCCAGTATTTAGGTTGATTTTACTTTGATTTGTTTTGTAGATTTGCTAATTTGTCCACAAATGATTCGCATTCGTTATATGCAAATACACCGAGTACTTCGACTGCTGCATCATCACACAATCTTCATATTTACATGAATCATCATATAAGTTCCTCAATTAATGATAATTCGGCTGTAATTTGCACATAAATTGTATGTTTTTTTTTATTTGTTGTTGATTTTTCTCAATTTTAGAATGCCAATTATGTAGATATTGATCAAATTTATCCATTAACAAATCAAGACAATTACAATCAAGAAACGGATTATAATCGTAATAATTCACCAATTTATCAAAATACCAGTGATAATATAAATGTGGTAAAGAATCCAGATAATACACCGATCTATAGTAATACAAATATTGAACATTATTCGAATCATGGTATGCCATATGGTGAATCGGTAGCAGCACATCATTTACCCCACAATATCACCACAAATGATAACAGTCAAGGTAACTGGCCGTTTTCTACAAGCTTGCTAATCTTTGTTGCAACTAGTTTTATATGTTTGATAGAACAATCAGAGGAATTACCGTTACCACCTGGCTGGTCAGTTGATTATACATTACGTGGTCGTAAATATTATATTGATCATAATACGAAAACTACACATTGGTCACATCCATTAGAACGGGAGGGTTTACCAACCGGTTGGCAATGTATCCATTCACCACATTATGGTGTCTATTACGTGAAGTAAGTGCCTACTGGGCTCGATTATTCCAAAATCCACTAAAATTTGAATTTTTTCCAGTCATATTACAAAACAAGCCCAATACGAACATCCATGTCTAGTACCATGTTATAACTATCAACCAGAAGTTCGATATTTGAGTCCACCACGGACCACACATTATCAACCACATAGTGTTTTAGTTCCTGCAAATCCATATTTATTAGAAGAAATTCCGCACTGGTTGAATGTCTATTTTCAAGGTAAGAATTTATGATAATAAATCCTATTGTAGTGTGACTTTTTGTGGATTTTTGTAGCAAGTCCAGATCTCGATCATAAATTGAAATGGGACATGTTTCGTCTACAAGAATTAGACTGTTATAATGCAATGTTAACACGATTATATAAACAAGAATTACAAGCAATTGTGATGAGATATGAAACATATAGATCTGCTCTGTTAGTTGAAATGGAGAAATTTCGTAATAATCGAACGAATTCATCTACAATGTCTGGTGGACAATAATAGTGTTTCTTCCTGCTTGCTTTACATATATTTTATAGTTCCGTTTTTCGTGCCTTTATTGCTGTTGATATTACAAATGACAAACAATTTTTAAGAGCTTTATTGTATATATTATTATTACTATTATTATTTACATTCAAAAAGACTATTATATATTTTATAAAAAATCATTATTTCTTCTCAATATCTTCATTATGAATATCATATCCTGTTACATTTGTACCTGATATTCTCAATACTTTAGCGTCTCGAATACCCAGATTTCTAGACCAATATTGTGCTGTGTGGACACAAAAATTAAATTTGTACCAATTACTGAATTACTATACTTCTACCTGGTGTTAATTTAATTTCTTCTTGATCACGATACGGTTTCGACCAGTCATGTTTCCCTTTAAAGACCATAAAACAAACAAAACCGAAAGCATTCCATGCTACTAACATATACACGAATGATAAGCGTCGTTTCCAGAAAATTGCACGATCTTCCGGTATCTGATTCGTATTGCGGCGTACAAAGTCACGTAACCACCGGAATCGAAACATTATTTAGTGTTTCAATAGACTCTTTGGTGTTTCATGAGAGTTTCAAAACAATTTGTAGGTTATGTATGCAAAATTTATAGGTTAGGAATTTTGACATTCCTGGATGACAATTGACAGTTGCGCGAAAAGAGGGGGCTATTTTGAAATTATTGACCAATAAATTGTGGAAATTTTCCATTCAGTCGTTAATTATCACGAAGAATTGAAACGATAGTGATTTTATTTCAAATAATTACCTAATTATTTGATTAAATTGTCTTAATTGATTCAAAATAGTGGAAAATTTCGAAAAAATGACAGTTAAAATCTCTACATTATCGACAGATGAGGTTTTTTTGTTTTTTTGAATAAACAAAATGGCGTATCTTTGAAAATTAGCAAAATTCAAGTGTCTGTTTTTTCCAAAATTCTCAATATTTTATTAAATTTCTCGACAATTAACTAAATGTAAGTCGTTTCTGAAATACTAAACAATTTATTTGTAAATTAATTAATAAAATTCATGCACACATTTTTCTTGAAACTATTACCATATTTGGTTAATATTTAACCTAGTTTTTTTGTACATTTTTTTTTTGTCTTAAATAATTAATTAATAATGTATTGAACTTCAGTATCGTTCTACAAGAACAAAAAAAGAAATCAATAATTGTATATAAATTGATTATGGAGAAACGAAAAAATATGGGCGACGAGGAAGTCTCAGTTTCACCAACATCTAGTTTAAGTACCAGTTTAGAATCGAATAAGACTTCAGAAAGATCAACAGATGGTGAATTAACACGGTAAGTTTTGTTATCAATCCCTTAAAATTCTATAATTAATATCCTGTCTCCTATATAGTCATTTATCGAATCCTGTAATATACTCCTGGCATCCTCCTGAAACCGAGAAGTCACAACAATCCTCTTCTCACAGTCTTATCCTTCAAGACAATCCAAATAAAAGGTTTGATATTGAATCTATTACACAATTTTTGACCACAATTCCAATTGATATTTTCCTATTGTTTCGCAATATCGCGTTACGTTTCAATGTATTTCTAGGCCTTTTTTGATGGTCGATCGAGTTTATATGTTAAAATATTTGTAGATTTATTCGAATTTTTTCTCGTATCAATAATTCAATTGTGTCATTAGTATTCAGGTAATGTTTTTTTGGTGTGTTTCCGTCACTTCCTAAATCAGATTATTGTATGTTTGAAATTATTTTGTTTGCGTGATTCCATTTACAAAACTTAATTCGCAACCGGAATTCCTAGATGATTATGTAAATTTGGACGTGATGTAATGTTTTTATTTGTTTTCAAAAACACCCAAATTGTTATTTCGTCAAATTACAGTGGAACCCACTTATAATGGACTTTACGGGGGACATCATTTTTGGTTCATTATAACCGGATGTTCATCTTATGTTAATGAGCTTTAATAATAAAAAAAATGATCTATAACAAGTCAAATCAGTCAAAATCGATGATTTCTGTTGAAATATTACTATTTTTGACTGATTTTCGCTTCCATCTTCGGATTGAAAATAATATTTAACATTTCTTATACTTTAATGCTTCTGCAGTTATGATAACTTCCGTATAATTTTCTTCCCCTAGATTATTTTCTTTTTTATCTTCATTATTCACTACTTCAGTCACTAAGTCTCGATCAGTCAGCTCCTCTTGTGTAATTATGCTGTTATCTACGTTATCTACATAATCTTTAAAGAAAACATTGCCTTTCAATAAAGTTTCTATAATATAATGTTCTAATGTTCGTCCATTATCTAACCTGTGGCCCTGATGAAGCGGAGCAATAGAGCCGCGAAACGTAGGCTGAAATCAACATAATTGAAGGTCCAAATGCCTGAAATCTTCTTTTATTTTGTAACATTTGCGAACGATAAATTACTTCAGTAGTGTTTGTATAATATTTTCGAAAATTCACTTAATAGAAGCTTATCCTCTGGATCAGAAGTGTCCATAGTCATCGGATGACTTCAGTTCCTTATAAGACCAGCGCGATATTGCAAATATTGAATTAATCCGCTTATTATGAACTTCAAGGTCCATTTTAGTTCATTATAAGCGAAAATCTATTATATGCGAGGTTTAGAAACAGTGCAATAAACGGCGGGACCTGAGTGCTCCGTTCATTATAAGTGGGTTCCACTGTATTTATTTAATTCAAGCAATGACTGTTGCTATCTCTACTAATAATAACGTACAGAACGTTTGCATCTAAATATAAGCAAATTATGACTCTAATTATAAGAAAATCTATTTATAATTTATAGTATTTATTTGGCACTTTAATAACTACTACTTTTTGTTTGTTTTGTACTTGTATCAACAGTAAAATCATAACTCATGAACCAACACTTCCGCCTGATACTTGGTTGCTTGGTGGTACATTGGGTTCACGTAATGCCTTGCTCGTATTCAAAAGTTCAGCTTTAGCAAATCCTTCTGATCTATCAATACAAGAAAAACCTGGTCATAAACTACATATTACATATAAAGTTTTACAGGCTGAAACGAAATTATTAGCAAAATTATTAGAATGTCATGGTATTACTGAAGTACCAACAAATTCATCGGATTTTAATTTATTATGGACTGGATCACATCCAAAACCAGGTTAATTCTATTAAAAATTAATTAATTATTGTTTGATTGATTGATTGATATAATTAATATAGGGATATTGAAAGCGTTAGTATCACATCAACGTGTCAATCATTTTCCACGCTCATATGAATTAACACGTAAAGATCGATTATATAAAAATATTGAACGTATGCAACATGGTTTAGGCTATAGACATTTTGATTTTATACCACAAACATTTATTATGCCAATTGAATTTGGGGAATTATGTTCAGCACATCATCGTACAAAAGGACCGTGGATTGTTAAACCTGTAGCTTCAAGTCGAGGCAGAGGTATTAAATCAATTAATTATCTAAAAAAACATAATTATAATATAATTAAACAATTTTGTTTAGGTATTTTTATTGTTGAAACACCAAATAAAGTGCCTCTAGATGAACCGGTTGTTGTCGCCAAATATATATCGAAACCATTATTAGTAGCTGGACATAAATGTGATCTACGTTTATATGTAGCTGTTACATCATTTGATCCATTAATTGTATATATTTATGAAGAGGGTTTAGTACGTTTTGCTACTGTTAAATACGATTCTAGTCATAAACAGCTGTGGAATCCTTGTATGCATCTATGTAATTATAGTATTAATAAATACCATAGTGATTATGTTAAGTAAGTATCAGTATAGAGAGAAATAGACATACGTTCTGTGCTACAATGTATTTTTTTATTGCATAGGTCGGATGATCCAAGTGCTGAAAATGTGGGTCATAAATGGACATTAAGTGCACTATTGCGACATTTGAAAAGTGAAGGCAAAGATACGGCTATGTTAATGTCACAAATTGAGGATCTTATCATTAAAGCCATTCTATCTAGTGCTAATTCAATTATTTCTGCTTGTCGAATGTTTGTACCAAATCAAATGAATTGTTTCGGTAAAATTGATAATTTTCTATAATAATATACAAGAATTATTGATTCTCTTTTTTTTTTCTCTTTTAGAATTGTATGGTTTTGATATTTTAATTGATGACAAATTAAAACCATGGTTATTAGAAGTAAATCTATCACCATCATTGGGCTGTGATAGTCCTTTAGATGTACGATTAAAATCAGCAATGTTAGCTGATTTATTAACATTAGTTGGTATACCAGCTGTTGATCCAATTTTAAGACCATCACAAGACAATCTAATACCAGCAACATCGAAATCGAATCATTTAAAAATGAAACTATCCAGTGTAAGTATAGTTTTTTTTTTCTATTAGGTGGTTCAAATATAAACCGATCTTTTATTACCACGCACGTAAACCTTCATGAAAGGTAAAATAACTTCATGGGCTGTTAGGATGGAGCATTTTAGCAATAGTTTTGCATGATCGTTAGATTGCACAATGTGTTTTATCAAAATTAGTGTGAGAGACGTTCAAGTGCTTGTTACACAAAGTCTATCCAACTGTGTGTATTTACGCTAAAGAAAATGTTAATATGATGGGTTTTTTAGGAATTGTCAGTGCAGTTTTTTCAAGGTTCCACTTGTAACAGTCGGCGCTCCAAGACCGACGATCAGTTTCACTTCCAAACGCGGTTTTCCATTTTTTTAAACGATCCCATTTAGTCGTTTTCTAGTGGATAGCTTTAGCTACCTTCACACTAAGTCCGCCTACAATTTCAGGAGATTTAACATTTTCATTAGCAAGCAAACGCACATTTAGGTTTTGTGCAACAAGCACCTGTACCTCGCTCACACTAATTTCCATTACTGCTACCAAAACACATTGAGCAACCTAACGATCATGCAGAACTATTGTTAATACTCCCTTCTAACTGCCCATGAAGGTTTACGAGCATAGCAATGAAAGTCCGGTTAATATTTGAACTACACAAGTAATATAATTTTTTTTTGTATTATATTAATTTAAATTATTTTCTGTATTTAGTGTCGAAGAGTTCATTCAGCTGAAGGTTTAAGTAATACATTACCAAAAAAGAATTCGTCAACCAATAGCACTAAACAACCATTAACAGCTGAAGAAATGAAAATCTTAAAATTTGCAAAAGCACAATTTCAACGTCGTGGTGGTTTTGTACGGATTTTTCCAGCTATTGATAGTTGGTCGAAATATTCACAATATTTAGGTAATTTTCTTTAATTACTAGAAATCATCAATTTTTCAGAAAATCTTTTATGATAATTTGAAACTAATTAAAGTCTCTCCACCATATGGTATATCCGAAAAAAGTCTGTGCATCGTGCGAGATTTGAACCACGCATCTTTCAATTTCCGGTTGACTGCACTTACCAATGGGCCATGTCCATCCCCCACTCAAATGGTGGGAAATTGCGCAATTTTTCCAACCAGACGATTCTACCATTTGAATTGATGAGGTTTTTATACTATTTGGATGGGGGTGAACGTGGCCCATTGTGCTACTGACACACGTTGACAATCTTTGGATATTGGTCAGTGTAGTCAACCGGAAATTGAAAGATGCGGAGTTCAAATCCTTCTCGATGCACAGACTTTTAAAATATATATTTCCCATCGTGAATCTCTTTAATTAATTTAAAGCAATAATTCTATTCTAGATCCAACAACTGGTATTCCGATCTCTGGTACAAATAGTACAATTAGTAATTATAATTTAACACAAAATCACAATTTAAATCTATTATTATATACACATTTATTTCCAAATGAAGTTCCTAAAACGAAATTTACTGATAGACCATTATCAAGATATAGTTCATCATTAGATAGAAAACGACCATCATCAATTGATAATAATAATCATCATCATCATCATCACCATCATCGTCAAATGAATGTAATTCATCATCAAGGTGATCGTCAAGATCGATATGAAAGGAAATTAAGTCAAGGACATAAATCAATTCTATTACCATGTAAAATACAAAAAGATACACATTCAATTGAATTACGTAAACAAATTATTGAAATGTTGAAAAATGGCAAGAAATTAACGTGAGTATTATTGATTGATGGGTCCCCCCCGTACACACTATTTATTGATTGATAGTAGTGTCGTTGGTCAAGTACTGTTGATATAGTCGTTGCCATTTAATTGTATAGTCACGTGACTAGTTGTCAACTAAAAGGGGAATATCTCAAAGATGTCAATCATAGAAAAGCAATTGAGTCTATAGTATTCCCGCACAATTATCAATCAATCACCGACAAAACTGTCAGTCGACTAAAAAGTGTGCATGTGCTTTTAGAGGCTGGACATACAGGGAAGTTAATGATCATTCCAGAAATTGATAATTTGTGGTAACAATCATTATCTAAGAATGCGTGACACACAGCAACAAGTTAACTATCATTATAGGGAACACTGGCTGTGCATTTTTTACATAAATATGCACTTATTGCATAGATTCATTCTTTCTGGTTGAACAGTCTAACTACGGTGTAATAATTCTTTTATCATTCAACCATAGAAATTTATTTGGTAATGATCATTACAATAATTATGAGATGACACACGCGAAATATAACGATGATTAAACCGCTTAATGATCATTAACGTTCCCTGTGTATCTAGCCTCTTATAGAGAAAATCTGATGATTGAAAAAAATTTGACCTATTCTGTTTTAATTAGTTCAATGTTTTAGGCAATGTGATATACGGAAAACATTTAGTCATTATTTAGGTTGTGTATTAAAACGGATATCATCGAATCCAGACCAACAAGATCATGTTGATATTGTATTGAAATTTCTACAAAAAGCATCGAATTATTTACGTACACCACATATTGTTAAGGTGGGTTTTTTAAAATCGATGGTTATTGTACTTAATGCAAAAAAACTGTAAAATTCTTATCAAATATAGGTTCCTGGTGAATTACTTGATAATAAAGATCGTGCTGCTGTTGTTGCCAAACAATTACATGATTTTCTATGTTTGTATAATAAAGAAACGGAATTATTTATCGAGAAACCGGACAAATCGAATCATATACCAACGAAATTAGTTGAGGAATTCCTCGAACATGCCAGGTATATAATCATCAGTTTTAGAAATTTTGTGAATATTGACTTCTACAGTCAAATTACTTGGCGATAATAGAGATAGAGAGCAGAAACTCTTCTGTTGGGCCCTACTACAAAGTAATTTGACTTGTAAGCTAATATTCATAAAAATTCCAAGTTCACTATATTTTGTTGAGCAATCTACAGAGTGTCCCATAGAATTTTATCAATAATAATAATTAAATTTTATCATTAAGGGAGTGTGATTTGGAGGAGATCTTGATACATCAGACAACACAAACAGTACCAACACATGGTGTAAAAACACGTGGATTTCAAGGTGTTTTAAAATGTATCCCGAACATTCCAAAAACCTATGGTCGAACATCATATAAAACAACAACAACAAAGAGTAAACCATTAAAAATTTCATCATTATCTTGATTGTTTATCGTACTATTTATGGATAATAATAATTTTGATAAATTTTTTCCCGATATTATTTAAAACTATTGTTGAAATATAATTAATTTTTGATATATTTTTTTTCTCTTTAAATAATTTATTTTTGTTGTTAAAATTGATAAGAACGAAAAAAATTGACATCCATTCCAATTGTTGCTATATTTTCTTGTAATATCAATGCCTATAAACGAATCGAAGAGTTACCTACAACAATTATGGAATGTCTTCAGTGATATCTATTTGCTTATCAGTGTTTTTTTCTAATAAACGGTCGGTTTATACACCAAATTTTTGCTTTCAGTGTTAAGTGTTGTTCAAATTTCTCAATGATGCCAAAAAAAAATTCAGTAATTTCCCATTCAAGAAAAACTACTGTTGGTTGATTGATATTAGAAATGAAATTAGAGAGAAGAGACAGCTATTTTCTTATCAAAATTTGAAAAATTCCAGCACAAATTTTCTAATAATTAGATTTAGGAGAGCTTGAAGCCACGACGTACACTTGTTTGTTTATTTTTTTTTTTGTCACTCATTGGGTTGATTTCGGTATTTGTTCGAATAAGTGCTCAAATTGTTTTTTTATGTTGTTGATTTTTTTGATATTTAAGTGTTTATATTGTAAGGACACAAATTCGAATATTAGGGCCTCTCCAGACGTAGTGGATTTGCGTATTTGCGGTATGGAATAATAAACAAACATCAAACTGGTGTTATTGTTTATCTGTATAATCTGTATAATACAGATTAAAGTGAAACAGATGTATTATAAAGCAGTCGTTAGGAAAGAAATAGAGAATTTTTGAATAGTTACTAAACTCAATTACAAATTGACCAAAATAGAAAAGAACAGACTATGTCTTTCCTAACGACTACTTTCTAATACATCTATTTCATTCCACTCTGTATTATACTCGAGAAAAGTATCAATAAACAATAACACTAGGGTGATGTTTGTTTATCATACCTCACCGCAAATACGCAAATCCTCTACGTTTGGAGAGACCCTTATTAGTCATTTTAATAGGTTGAAAAAATTGTTTTTTTTTATGTAGACGAACTAGTTTTTATACATTGTGCACCAGTGAAATTGTTGTGAATATATGCTATCTACTTAAAAAACAAAAATATTGATTCACATTAAATGATACCGTTTTATTTCTCCCCAGTTCTTCCAAATAATCCATCAAATATTTATACACATAATCGATTTGTTTGTTGTGTGTAAAGAAAATTCCAATGGAATCGTGGTATTAATAAATGAATTATTGGTTTGGTTGGAAAAATAGATTGATAGACAATACGTCGACTGTGTTGTTTTGTCTATTTGTTTGTTATGAGGAAATCGTCGTTCCACGAACTAAACTAAAAATGAAAATTCTCACTTGACTGTTAGTAGCGTGTGTGGATCGTTTCAACATGGTCATTGAAATAATATCTCCAATTTCTTGCCTATAATACCGAAGATACTCCAACAATCCAGTGATTGATTACTTAAAAAAAATATATATTTAAATTTAAACCATCAGACAATAGTGATCAGTGGATTTTTAATTATACTTGGACTTGTTCCAAAACATTTGTCGCTTTAATTCGTCTCAAACTAGTCGTGTTGAACAATTTTTTGTTGTTGTTGTTACTTCTAAAGGGAATATTTTCGGGAAAAATGCAGCGAATTTTGAGCATGGAAACCAGTCGTCGATCCAGTTTTGGTTCTGGAGATTTCGTCTCCAAAAGACTGTGTTGTAGTGTTCTTCTAACAATTGCATTTTTCTCAGTTATTGGAGGTAAAAATAAAATTTATAAATTGTTGTTTAGACAAATTTATGATGTACTGTGATAATATTTTTAGTTAAACATATAAATAATAATAATAATAATAATAGAAGGTTTCAATGTTGGAGTCTAATGGCTTAATAAAATTTGCATGTTTATAAAATCCCTTGCCAACACACAAACATTCCTCTCATTAATTACAAAAACGACCCAGTGTTTTAATAGCTGTTTGCTTAATTATCTCATTAACTAAGCTAGGAGAGATCAATATAATAAGTATGGAAACACAAGGTGTATTCTAATAATAAATATTTAAATAATTTGTCTAATTTTCGTATATTGATTTCTTGTCCAATATAAATAAACAGGCACCGAGAAAAAAAAAATGTCCAATAAATCCTGTTTGTACGAAATAAACACGACAATGTTACGAGTTTATTTGAAAATATCTGTCTGACATTCAACCGGCTATAAATAAATGTATTTCAACTAAAATTATAAAAACAGAACATTGGCATACCCGTATTAGTATTATTATTATCATTATTATTGGAACACAAAATTTGTCGAATTGTTTCTTGGAGGGTTGGAGACTATTGTGGGATTGATTGATTGTATAGTTGCGTGTCATTTTTACCACCATACATCTCTGGTTTTACCAAGTTGTGTAACCCTGAAGAAGCCCCCGAAATAACGGGCGAAACATTGTTTTTTTTTTAAGTTACCAATTATGTGATTTGATCAATCCCACAATAGTTCTCAACCCCCAAACAACAATTCAACAAATCATTAATAGTTTGGAACAAGATATCACTCTTTATAAAAATTGTAATGAAATGTTTCAGGATTTTTATTGGGCCGATTTGTAACCGATCAAACATTGTATCGTATACGACATGAAATGCATGAAATTACAAGAAAATTGAATATATTGGATAATAATTTAAAGAGAATATCGCATAATAACAGTAGTGATTTGGTGAATTGTGATTGGATTTCGATGAAATTAAATTGTGAACATTTCAAAACTGATACGAGTCTAGTTTCGGATAAAACAGCACAAGAAATATTAGATTTATTGAATTTCTGTTTCAATAATGGATAGAATTTTATCATTTCTGATTATTTCTTTATTTAGATGTTTTTAATTTTTTATTTACTGTGTGTGTTTCTGTGATATCAGAATATTTCAAAATTGATGATTTTCAATTCTAATAAAAAATTACTGGTGTAACACAAAAAAAAACGATCCAAATAAAGTGTTTTTTTAACTGAAGAATCATTAATTTGTGTTTATGGTCTAGCCCGGCGCATCCACCATTTCTATTTAGCGGGATATATCGCCTGAGCTTATAAACGGTGTGGTCTTGTCGAGCACGAGAGCAAAAGAAATGCTATTAGCAATCTATGATGCGTGTAGTGAAGCGAGATATTAACACGACGATTCCTCTCCTATCATTTTCCCTTGCAAAAGGACCAAGCTGCTAATACATTATCCCACTACCAGTTACAACGTTTGTTGTAGGGAAGCGTCGTGCTGATATCTCGCTTCACTACACATATCACAGATTGCTAATGTTTTTGTCATTTCTTTTGCTCTCGTGCTCAACAAGACCACAACGTTTGAAATCTCACAAGGTATAGTGGCCGAATGGTAGTATGTGATGATTATCAAGTTACCATAATCGGCTGATATTATCAAGTAATTATATTTGGTTGCTATAAACAAATTAATTAATAATTCTATAATTCCTCTTTGTGTACGATTCTTTAATTGCTCTTCAATGAAACTGATCATTTCTATAATTAAAAGTATATATCATATTTCACTTTTTGTGGACTTCTGTACACTGAACAAACAATACGAATTCTAGAAAAGTGAACACAAAAACTGAAACACAATTATTTCCTTCGTGAACAATACGAATTACAGAAAAGTGAACACAAAAACTGAAACACAATTATTTCCTTCCTGAATTATATAAAAGTGAACACAAAAACTGAAACAAAATTATTTCGTTCGTGAACAATACGAATTACAGAAAAGTGAACACAAAAACTGAAACACAATTATTACAGAACAATGAACATGAAAACTGAAACACAATTATTTCCTTCCTGAACTTCCATCGCCTTGTTTTGATTTATGCAAAATCTTTTCCTAAAATGAACAAAAAAAAACTTACCGTATTACATATTTTTTCGAAAATTTTAATAAAAAAAACTTACTGAGGATAATGATTGACTTTGACTATCACTCGTTTCAGTTGACGATTTCACTAAAACTGTTTCATTAAATTTAACACGTTTAGTGACGGACATTTCACTTTCAGCCAATGATTTCGATAGATCCGGTTTAAATTTAAGACGATACCTTGGTAGATTTTTCAATGATGAACGTAATTCATTTAAAACTTTCAATTTTGTCTGTATAGCTAACTTAAGTTCGTGGTTTTCTTTTATAAGACCATCCACAGTTTGTTCATTCATTAATAAAGTTTGTTTACTTTGTTTTAATTGTTCGTCGAGTTGTTTCTCTCTTTCAATTTCTATTGTTTTCTTATTAGTTAACTCATTGAAGAACCGTTGTTTTTCTATAACCACATCGTCTAATTGTTTTTCAGCTTTTTGCATTTTCTCAATATTATCATTTTGTTTCTTTACTGTTTCTTCATCTAACTTCACCAGATTATTTCGTAATTCATTACTTTTATTTTGTAAATCTTGTAATATCTCCTGTTGCGCTGTTCGTTCTTCTTTCAAACCACTTAAAGTCGTGTAATGATCATTTAATATCTTTTGATAATTTTCACTTTCTTTCAGTAAAGAAGTTTTCATGTCCAATTTTTCAGTAATAGTACTTTCAAGAGATTCAATTTCCTGAAAAAAGACTTTACATAAAAAACGTTACATAAACCATAAATATTTACCTTTAATTGTTTAGAGTGAACATCTTGAGAGATATTTATATTAGATTGTAGAGTTTTTAATTCATTTTCTTTCTCTTCAAAATATTTACTGAATTCAGTTGTATTTTTAACAGATTCTGCATCAATATTTTTGATTTTACTTCGAATTTCCTCCAGATTTTGAAACTTTTCTTGGCGCTCTTCAGCTAACTTTACAACATTCTTATCCAATTCATCAATTTGGCCTTTGTATAGATTTTTAGTGTCTTCTATTTCTTGAATTTTGACAGACAATGTTTGAGATCTAAAAACATTAACTATATTTATAAAAGGACAAATGGCAAGAAAAATTGAAAAAATACTTTTGTTTCAAATTTTCAATATCAGTTTTGAGTACGTCGATTTTTTCATTTTGGCTCTTCAATTCTTGGTCTGTTTGCAAATAAGAATTAGTTAAATCATTCCTTTTCTGCAACAAAACCTCTTCCAATTCATGTTTTTCTTCCAATTTCTTTGCAGTACAATTATCAATCTTTACTATTGTTTTGTTTATCTCATGGATATTTTGTGCTGTTTCTTCTAGTTCTTTTTTATAAGTTTCTAGAATTTTTTGATTATTTTCGATCTTTTCTTCGTACACATTTTTAGTTTCTTCATAACGTTTCAAGATTGTATTACGTTTAGCCTGAAATTCTTCTTGTAGCATCTCGTATTGTTTCTCTTGACTTGCAAGTTTAATTTTTACAGCTTCCAATCGATTCAAATTGTTAATTTTACGTTCTTCAATACGTTTGGTTTGTTCATTTAAAAACTGTATTAAACCATTACCTTGTTGTAATGATGATTGTATTGTAGTCATTATTGTGTTATCAGTAGTAACTTTATGTTGTAAATCAACAATATAATCATTAAATTTTTGTTTTTTCAACTCTAAATATTCATTATACTCTTTTTTTATATCATTTTGATCAATTAATTTCTTTGCTTCAATTTCTTCTGTTACTTGATCAATTATCAATTGTTTCATTTTATTCTTGATTATTACTGCAGGTTCTTCAATGATAATGTTATTATTTGATTGATTTTCTGCAATATTTTCAGTTTTTTCACAATTATTGTGGGTGATTTCTTCAGTTCCTGTTAAATTAATTAAAAATTCTTCTGCAGTAGCTACTAGAGAATCTTCAATTACAATAACATTTTCTTTACTTTCACTTGCTTCAATTAATATTTCTTGATCCATTTTATTATCATTAATTGCAATTTCTATATTAATTAGATTGTTTAATTGTAATTTAATTGATTTGTAATTAATTAGAGAGAAAATGGCGGTCGCGTTTTTAAATAGTCGGTTTTGCCCGGTTTGCCATGGAAAAACATTTGAAGAAAAGAATTGTTGCCAACTGGACAACCTGACGAAACCAAATATTCTATAGGACAGCTAAACAAATAAATAATCCGGAGTTAAAAAATTGATATATTAACATAAAATCGTTAAAAATATGTATTTTAGTCCAGTTCTACTGAAAAAATTATATATATAACATGTTTTGGACAAGAAAGCATGGTGGTCTACTTTTAGTCAAGCGATACGACAACTTTTCCCGCGAAATTCAAAAAATTTCAAATACAAAAACCAAGGCAACAAGATACGAAAAGGATAAACCCAGGATTCACTATAAAGGTAAACGGGTAAGGTTTTTCTAACAAATAAAATTATAGATAACAAGTTTAATTAGTACAATATTTATAATTACGAGTATAATCACCGATAATATGCTTCTTTTCATTCAAAAATCATTAGTAAGTTCGCCTTTGATATCAGTTTTCATCATCTGAAAAGTATTTTATAATTGTATTTCTCAAGTTTTCTTTGACTGTAATCGATCTTTACCTCAACTTTCAGTTTATAAGTCAAATTTGGCCGTCCTAGAACAAAGCAAAGTTTCGTTAGAGCCGCTTCTACAGTCATATCAAAACCGGATACAACACCAATCTCTTCTAAAGCCTATCGGAAAAAAAATTCGGTAGAAATGTTACTTTTATTGTTTCTTTTAGAAAATCGTACTTTTGCTCCTTCATATGATGCGGTAACAGTGCCTTGAGCACATTGAGTCACATTAACAATAACAACACCTCTTTGAACAGCCTCACTAAAAACCTCCAATAATTCTCCATTATTTGATGGAATATTTCCAGATCCATAACTTTGTAGAACAACACCAGCAACTGGTGGTTGTAAAAAAGCTCGTACCATGGCTGGTGTAATTGTTGGGAAACAACATAGAAGACCAACGTTCGGATTCAGATCAGTATCGATATGGAAGTTTCGTGGTGATGGATTCGCAACAAATTTACGATGCACTTTGGAAAAAACAACAAAAATTCAACTAAAAAAACCTAATTTTCCAAAAAAAAACTTACATGTTATTTTAATCCCAACATCGGCTAGATGATGGTAATTTGGTGAACTGAAAGCATCCAATAGATCACAACTAGTTTTCGCTGTACGATTACCTCGATACAAGCGGTTTGCAAAAAATATACAAACTTCAGGTATTTGATAACGTCCAGCTAATATAACTGATGCTAAAATATTATCTTTAGCATCAGTGCGTGTTTCAAAAATCGGTATTTGAGAACCGGTCAAAATGATCGGTTTCTGTAAGCCATCCAACATGAATGATAAAACTGATGCAGTATAAGCTAATGTATCTGTACCATGGAGTATAACAAAACCATCGAAATCATTGTAGTTGATCTGGAACGGAAATTGATAGCTTAATCAGTTGGATTCAAACGCAACTCTCCATCTTTATCTTTATCTCTAAAGAGTTGGTTGGCAGTTAAAATCAATCCAAACGAAAATCCACATCCCCATCTTCTCCCCAACCATTTACATCTGACAAACTCAGCCAATAGTAGTTCACATAGGGTAGATATACTCGCACAGCTAAGCTTGCTGGGCGGAGCAAGCAAATCCTTAGAGAGTGAGGACGCTTGAAGAAGATAAAGATGTAGAGTTGCGCTTGAATCCAACTGAATATATTTTTTAGCAGCTTCCAGTGAGAAGCCGTTAGTAGTTTTGGCTTGTATTTCACACTCAGGTTTCAGAAACGGTAATAACTATCCAGAAATGATTTTTAGAACAGGCAGTATAAAGTACATATATACCGGATGTCCCACCAAAAATATCTACCACATTGTTAGATTTAGGGCGACGATAGGTTTGTTTACTTAATAGTCGGGAAAAGTAGGCAGTTTTCGGTAGGGCATACTGTATGTTACGAAAAACATGTATACACGATCCCGATATTTCGTTATCCGGACTATTTATGTCGTTAATTTAAATAAAAAACAATAAACTTTACTTTAATATCTTTAGCAATTCTTTGCCATTCATTTATCGACATATTACTGGAATCCAATAATGGTTGATATTCTTCCAGTTGATATAAAACGATGGATCCATTTCGTAAACTATAAAATTAACATAAATGTATTTATTGATAAACGAATTGATTAAATTAACACACACACACACACTTACGGTAATACTAATTGATTACGTTGGATTTGATCAAAATATTGTTTTGCTACATCAGAATCATGCATCTGACTGTGGAATTTTAATTTATCCAAAAATAAATTCGGTGTTGGAGTGTAAACTATAACGAAAATCAATAGAACATTAAAATAATCTACAAGTAGGAAATAGAAACGATACTGGAAGATTTTTCTATTCTAACTTATTCGTTTCTCTTCCCATGATCTGGAAAGAGATGACAATAGTACCGATTCGTTAAACGAATTGGCTTATCGGAGGTCTACTGTACATTATACAGTCGTGGACAAAATTATTAGGCACCCACGATGTGTGTTGAAGTTGTGGGACCGTTTGTTGAAAAGATATGTTGAAACGGGATTTCACGTACTGTATTTCAGCAAGATAAGGGCCCATGCCACACATCAAGGGCCAGTATAGCATGTTCTGGCGGATAGGGGTGAACGTCTGGAATGGATTCCACAAAGTGCAGATCGCAACCCCATTGAGCATTTACGGGCTATATTGGAACGGAGGGTTCGCCACCACCAATGTACTACTAAAACACGAATTAGAGAAGATGCTGATGGAAGAATGGGAACAAATATCACCGTTTACATGAAAGTCATTTTGCACCCCTTTGCCAAATCGCATTGCTACGGTACCTAATGCGCGCCAAAGGAGGACCAACAAAAGATTAAATTGCGTTGTATAACTCGTCAATACAGGCGTCTATAACACTCTTATCAATTATTTCTTTTCTAGTTCAACTTCTAGAGGTGCCTAATAATTTTGTCCACGACTGTATTTTCAAAAAGACATCGAAAAAAATCCAAATTGTACCGATTCGTTAAACGATCCGGATTAGTGGAGGTCCACTGTACATTATAAACATAAACAAACAAATTTCATAATTACACAATCAAATTGCTTTATCAATATTTTGATAATAATTATTAGAATTTCCAAAACAGACACAGAATCATGTACAAAGATTGTGTGATTTTGAGCAATATCAGGAAGAAATATTATTATTATTATTATTATTTTGGTAGTAATTACCTCCAGCTTCATTTTTCTTCATTCCAATCGTTCCACCAACATACAAGACAAGTACACGGGACGTATTTGTTCCATTTTCAATTGGCATCTTGTTATTTTCGTCGACAGACACTGAGATTCAACTATTAATTTAGAATTAAACAAAAAAAAAATTGTGCTAAATAGAATGATGATAGTGGTAATGATTCGTTAATGAAAATACACCACACATTTAGTTTGAAAATTATTAATTTCAATATTTGTCGGTCGCTTATATATTCAAAGCAAATATCTGGAGGGAGATTGATAATTATTTTGAAAATTTCAATTCGACTAGACAACAAATTTGTATCTCATCGATTTATTAGGATCGATCACGTGATTATTAATTTAACAATAGATTCGAAAACGCATTTCTATTATGTTAATAAATAATAATTGGGTTATTTATTATTATTACGACACAATTTTTTCACATAACTACTCAATAGAACCAGTGGCGTAACTTCAAAGTTGAGGCCCGGAATCAGAGTTTTGTAATGGGCCCGTTTCCTATACAGGGTGTAATTGAAGTCCCTTACAATATTCAAACCCCATCATCTCTACAGAGAATAGAGTAGAGTAGTCGACTAACAGTACAAAGTCGCCCACAAATACACACCCACATCAACAAGCTCAATGCAGTAGCACCTGAAGAATGGATGTTTCAATCCACTTCTTAAGCCAAGTGGGTCCGGTGGGCCTCTTAGCCCCTTAGCAGCCTCACGGTAGTTACGCCACTGAATAGAACTATGTTCTGTACGGGATTTAAATCCAACGTTTATCAGTTGCGACTTTACGTATCGTAAATGTATAAAATCTTAACAAATATTGCGTAAATTTTCGGCTGATAAATTTCGAGGCCACAATTAAGTCAGGAAATAGTGATTTTTTTCTATTGCTTTTTCAAATAAAAAAAACTAGAAAGTTCCTGTCAATGTTTTTCGAATAAAAAATGTCATTTTTATTGTAGAAAAATTTCATTGGTATTCAAAATTGTTGTTAGAATCATTCGAAATGACACAACTCTATTTATTAGAGGTTTTTATTGAAAATATCCACTTTTCCAGCACTATTAATCCATATCCAAAACCGAATGATATCACTGTAAATGTATCTGTTAATAATTTGATATCATTTGAATTACGTCTTGATATTTTCGACTTAAACAATGATAATACACCATTGAAAAGTGTTGATTTTAATTCTGGAAGATCTTGTCTATTTCCAAGTACACCGAATGATTTAAAAATGAAATTCGAAAAGAATCCATTAATAATTGAATTATCAACATTTCGAAAATCGTTAGGTATGACTGAGATACAATGGGTGCAAAAATTCTTAATAATGATTGAAGAATCGATGAAAAATCCAGGTGTTAAACCACCAGTTACTGTTCATGATAAGTTCGTTTTAGAGGAGAAGAGTACACGTGAAATTATTGGGGATATTAAGGCACAAATCCGACTAACATGTTTCGGTGATCGAATACAGACGAATTATCAGGTTTTAAATCCTGATATGGCTAAAGACAAACAGACGATACTGGTGAAGGGTCTACACGGGGCAACTACGTTCCAGTGCCAAAGGTAAAAGAATTGTTAGCGTATCTGTCTATAAGCAGAGCTGGGTCGAAGTTTGCGCGACCCAGGGCCAAACTGTTCCGCAGAGCTCAAGATATATTAGGTCTGTTCCAACTAGGATCCAGAACTATCAGAAAAGTCCGCAATAGTCCGAGACATGCGCAGATAGTTTAGTCCGAGCGTTTTAAACTCATTTGCGCATGCGTCTCACTGTATCGGACTTTTCTGATAGGTTTGGATTCTAGCTGGAAGATCCTGGAACAGATCCAAAGTGAGTCTTGTGCTCATACGCATGCGCAAACGTGTTTAAAGTGCTTCATTTCGGACTCTAGCTGGAACCAGGTTTATATTCCACCCTTTTTGATTTTTATAGATACGATTCCCTTCTGACTTCTGCTTCGGAAATGTTGCCCATTGCTCCATTATATAATCCAAATATTGGTCGTTCATCTCAAAGTAAATTCACTTTACAAACAACTGGTGGTGAATTATCTTGGACGGCTCTTCTAAATAATGAAACCCGGCCCAACAGGAAACTGGATTATCCAGCTAGTTCGTTTGCAACTTTTGATATTGTTTCGATTGTTGAACGTCCTGATGAACTGAAATTCGTTGATTTACAAATCACACAAGATTCTGGTGGTTTTCTACTTCGTTTCCAAGATCAATCTAGTAGAACTATTAGAACTTCAAAAACTCTTCAAAATATTGATAGTAAACAATTAAATGTTGATGAAATTAACAAGTCGTTATGTAAACATCGTAATTGTCCGGCTGTAATTAAATTCAAAGATTATGGAATTGGCCCATTGGCAACTGGAAAGGGATTAGGTACAATAACGACTGGTGTTAAATTACCGGTTAATTATGGAATTAGTAATACGTATGGTACTTTGGATAGTTATGGTCCTTATGGATTATTTTCCACACCAAAACGACCAGATCAACCTTTTGTACAGGAATTGGATTATGATACAGATTTCCATGCAAGGTGTTATAAATCACGACAGAACCAATCAAAAAATAAGAAACCACAAGATCAACCACCATTACGACTAACTGGTGGTGGAACGATTGATTACCAAGATGATATAAAAAATCCATTTGCTGAATGCCAAGACGTTATGAAAGAATTTGATAAAGCCTTGATGGAATTCCGAAACGCTCTAGGTCCTAGTGGTCAAGTTATTCGTCCATATTCTCCAAATATTTTTAAGGAAATATCTAAACAACGAGTTGATAAACTCAATTTGATGATGAATTCGCAAATTCCACAACAATTATGTGGAACTCCCAGACAAAAATTCGGTATCATTAGTGATAAGGATAACATATCGGTACCACAATTTTTACCATCTGGCGTTTCCGGTAGATGTGGTCAACCACAATATAATTATCCTGTAGAAAATCAACTGCCACCAATTCATTGGGATTGTCCTGAACCATTACCGGAAGGTATTTGTAAAAACCCACAATGTCCCTATTTACCTAATGATTTGAAACGATTACATCAAGCAAAAACCGAGTATCAAAGTCTTAATAGGTCACATTACACTAAAAAAGATCATCAAGAGTCTTGTGAGGTTGGCAGTACTGGAATATGCTCAAATTTTGATTGTCCTTATACTGAACTAAAACAACCTTCCACCCAGCCAAAGGATAATTGTCCTGTTAATGAAACACGTGAAGCGTCCACCCTTTTGTGTGATAATCCAAATTGTCCTTACCAAAATCCTGGTATCGTAGCAATGATTCCTGAAGAATTGCGTCCATTTGTGGTTTGTGGCAATCCTGGATGTCCATATCGTAATTGGCCACCAATAGGAATCTGTATGGATGAGACGTGCCAGTCAAAACAAGACTTTGAAGATGTATCGAAAAATGCGGAAAGTCCTTGCGTTTGTGGTAAAAACGGTGAAAAATGTACACTTGATACCGACCAAGACAAGAGTTCACTTGTTAAAAAGGCTGTTTATCGCCCAAGTATCCAATCGGATGAGAAGCCTAATTCTGAAGTGGAATACACGTCCGACACACGATTAGATTCACAATTCGATACAAAACCCTGTCGGTTGACCACTTGTCGCCAACAAGGTGGTAATTTAGAATGCGAGGAATGTACTACTGCTGAAACTGGCCCTACCTCCAATAAAAAATGTAAAAGCCTCGTGATACTTAAAAAGAAAGTTAAAAGGAATAAGAGACGATTTGATTACACGATCGGTAATAAATATCCAAGAATGAGAATTGGCCATCGAGAATGTACACCATGTGGAGCTTCAGTACCACGCAATCAAGGCTGGTTGTGGCATCTTTACGTATTCTATCTCTCGAGTAAATATAGTCCAATAACCATCTAATTATTTTCTATTTTAGCCTAGAAAGGGTTGGCGTCCCGGTGCAATTGGCAAAACAATAGCTCAATGTATTCGTCGCCACTGGGAAAAGAAAGGTATCCCAATGTTACGACCGAAAACATTCCAACACTACCATATAGATTCTGATGATGAAGAGATTATTAAAATTGAACCCAAATCAACTTTACAAATCCAAAAACGAGACGGTTGCTATTATGTAACTTTAAATCCATTAAAAGATCCCTATAAAGTGGTCCCAAATGAAAATCCCTATATTGATTGTACTCCAATGAAATTTAAAATAATTCACGATGAAGATAAAGGGCAGAAAACATGTTTTTGTGGTGGTGATGATGGAGAGGAATCTTCGTCAGACAGTGAGCTGGATATTGAATTTACACCACCTGCAGGTCTAATTCGACCGGAACAGTTCCGGAAAATTCCAAATGTTGTACATTGTGACACCCAGTATGATAGAAAAGATTTCGGGGAGAAACGCGGCAAGACTAAAAAGGAAAAAGGGAAAAAGAAGAAAAAGATAAAGGGGAAGAAAAAATAATCTTTCTTATTAGTGTTTTTCAAATCAATAAAGGCCCTTAAACGTATCATTGGTTGCATAACTGTGTGCGATGCAGAGTCAGTGGATCCAAATTACAATAAGTCAAGTCAGGTCAGGTAAGTCCCCTGCCAGACAGCCACAATATAATTCAATTTAGCGACAAGGTCAGTACAAATTGAAATATTTTTGAATTTTACCCTGCCAGACGGGCATTTCACAATTACAATTAACGCACGCGCAAGGCGTAGACTGTCATGTGTATGTTGTGTGTGTATCTTGACCAAACAGCTGATGGCAGCCATGCTTTTCGATGCCGCGCATGCGTAGTTCACATAATTTAGCTAAATAGAGTTCTGAACAGCCAATTTACTAAATAAATTTCGCCGCTCATTAATTGAATATTGTAGGCAGCCAGACGGCAAATTGAGAACCAAGGTAATTGCAAACTTGGTTAAATTGAATTATATTGTGGCCGTCTGGCAGCCTTGTAAGCCGCAAGCCCCCAAATCGTAAGAAAAAAGGAAAATCGAGAAAAACTAATAAAGATTTTCTTTATTAATATGTTTTGAACCAATAAAGGCCCTTGGATGTATAGTTGGTTGCATAACTACATAAACGTATATTTGATGACATAACTGTATGCGACGATAATTGTCTTTTCTAAATTACAATAGGTCAGGTCAGGTCAGGTCAGAAGAGCCGCAAGACCAAAAGAAAGAAAATCCGAAAAAGGAATAAAGGATTCTTTATTAACATATTTCGAATCAATAAAGAGCCCTTGAATGTATAATTGGTTGCATAACCACATATGGTGTAACTTATCTACCCTCAGTAGTTCCAAATTCTAGTAGGTCTATTATATTCAAATTTTGACAGTTCGGATATTTTTTTTTTTGAAATTATAGGTTAGTTTTGCAAAATTTTTGTAATTTTTCGAGTTTTTCACAATGTTTCGCCTGAAAAAATTCCCGAAAATCAACCGTCGATATTTTAGTAAACATCTCGATAAAGATAAAACATCAAAATCGATTCGACAAAAATTTCTCGACTATTTTATTAATCAACACAATCATGATTTTGTTCGTTCAAGTCCTGTAGTGCCGTACTGTGATCCAACTGTAGCTTTCGTTAATGCTGGCATGAATCAGGTAAATAACAATCACATAAATAACATAATTATCAGAATTATTCTCAGAAAAACATTGTAGTTTAAAAGTGTTTTTATGGGCCAACAAGAGCCACAATACAGGAAAGTGGCCAATTCACAGAAATGTATTCGTGTTGGTGGTAAACACAATGATCTGGATGTTGTTGGGACTGATGGGTACCATCACACATTCTTCGAAATGTTGGGCAACTGGTCGTTTGGAGATTATTTCAAAGTATCTATCAAAACTAATAATAAAAACATAATCAAAAAAACAGTGGCATTTCAGAAAGAAGCTTGCGAAATGGCTTGGAATCTATTAACAAACGAATACAAAATACACCCATCAAGGCTATATGTCACATATTTCCAAGGCGATAAACAATTAGGTGTTGAAGAAGATGTGGAAACGAAAGAGATTTGGAAAAGTCTCGGGTATTTATTGAAAAAAATTACAAAATACTAGCAATTTTACTAAAATTGATTCCCATTCAAAGAATACCAGAAGATAGAATATTACCATTCAGTTCAAAGGACAATTTCTGGGAAATGGGCAAAACTGGACCATGTGGTCCTTGTACAGAGATCCATATTGATCATATTACGAATGTGAATCGTGCAAATTTCATCAACAAGGGTCTACATGATCTAACCGAACTTTGGAATATTGTCTTTATTCAATATAATCGGTACAGTTTCCTTGATTTTTCAATAAAATCAACATAAAATAACGAGTGATTGTTTTTTAGGAGAAATAATGACTCTATTGAAGTTTTACCACAGAAACATATTGATACTGGAATGGGTTTTGAACGACTTGTAGCTGTCCTACAAGGCAAAATCAGTAATTATGATACCGATAATTTTTCGTATTTATTGAATGCAATCCATAAGGTATTCACGAATTGTTTTATAATTGTTTTGGTAATTTGTATCCATTTAGAATTGCAGTCATATACCAAGTTATAAGGGGAATTTCGGTGAAAAAGATTGGAACCATCTGGATACTGCCTATAGATGTCTAGCTGATTATACACGAATGATAACAGTATGTTTAGCTGATGGCATAATCCCGGAACAAAAGTATTTCTGTCATCTGTATACAATTAATCGAAATTCTAATTAGATTTGATTTGTAGCCAAAAATTGCGACGAATCATGCGTAAAGCATTTCTATTAAGTGAAACACATTTCGGAAAAGATTCAGGATTATTGAAAGAACTAACGAATTATGTCATCGAACAATTGGGTTCAGTTTATAACGAACTAGAACGTAATGTCCAACAGGTAATTTATCTTGGGCCAGTTTAACTTGTAAATTCACATTCTAAGTCCATACTGGACGTAGACTGTGACTTTACAAGTTAAAAAAAAAAGACAATTTACCACACAATCTTTTAGATTCATCAAATTATTGATTATGAAGAGGAAATCTATAAAACTATCCGTAAATCAGCATCACAAGAATGGGAGAAATTAACGAAAACCAATCCAAAATTGTTATCATTAGATATCATTGAAACACCCAATCTAGTATTGGCTTATAAAGAATTAGAAAATATTAATTTAAAATCGATCGATAAACAATTAGCATTTAAATTATACGATACATTTGGTTTAGATGAGAATCTAATTAGGAAATTGGCACAAATCTTTGAAATACCATTTAATATCAACGATTTACAAGATGAATTAGAACAAGCAAGAAATCGTAGTAAAGAACACAATTTCGGACAACAGAGACTTAATCGAATTATGGAACAATTAATCGGAGCCAAAATACCTAAAACTGATACTTCTAAAAAATATGACTATTCTAAAATAGATAACGGATATGTATTTAATGATTTAAAAGTGAAAATTTTAAGTATTATTGATGGTGAACGTCTCCTATCAGAGATCGATTCAAATCATGATTGTTATCTGATATTGGATCAAACTAATATGTACCATGAATCTGGTGGACAAATTAGTGATTATGGTCGAATTGATTTTTTGAATGGAAATTATTTTGAAATTAAATCACTTGAAGATTACAATGGATACATTTTACATAAAGGTCATTTAAAAACATTGAACAATCAACAATTTAAATTAAAACTAAATGATTCGGGTAATTTAATGATTGATAGTGGATTTCGTTTAAATAATATGAAAAATCATACAGCAACACATCTATTAAATGCTAGTTTAAAAGATATCAAGGGGGCAACTTGTCAAAAATCAAGTAAAATTACACAGAATTATTTCAATTTAGATTTAGGTATATTTAGTGATAAAATAACAATGAATGAAATCGATATAATTGAAAAAACGATAAAAAATCTAATTGAAATTGATGTACCTGTTAAGATTAGTGTGATTGATAGTCAGAAATTGTCCAGTTTAGATTATGTTATTTTAATACCAGGTGAAATCTATCCAGATACAGAGATACGAATTGTTGAAATTAAAGGCCATAATGGCTTCATTTCAAGGTAATTATTTCCAAAAATTTGTTGATCGATTACTAGGATTTTAGTTAAACACCGGTGGTTGTATTTTCTAGTTTTTTGTGGCCTCAACTAGTCGATTACTTTGTTGATACCCTGAGGGAGTTACTAAACGGTGACGAAACGTTGGCCACAAAAAAACTAGAAACTACAACCAACTAAAATCCTAATAATTGACCAATAAAGTGAAAATAATCATTAACAATTGTTCATTTGATAAAAGGGAGCCGTGTTGTGGAACACATGTCCTTTCAACTGGTGATATTGAAGATTTTTGTGTTATTATCGTGAAATCATTAGGACGCAGTACTGTTTCAATATATGGAGTTACCGGGAGTCGTGCCAAACAAGCCAGAATTAACGGTGAAGAGATCTTGAAAAGAGTCGACAATTTCGAGAGAAATCCCCAAAATATTAAAGTATGACTAATAATTTGTAAAAATCTCATATAAAATAAATTTTTTTCAATTCCAGTTAGAAGATATAACAGATTTAAAACAACAATTCAATTATAATATTGATGATCCATGGATTGTACCATTTGTTGTTAAACAACAATGTCTGGAACGTTTAGATAAACTCACCAAACAGATAAAAGATTCAACAAAAGATCGAATTAAAGATTTCTTTGAAACTGAAATCAAACAACTATTAGGAACAAATCTAACAACAACTAAACGTAATCAAAAATATTTAGTTTATTGTTTAAATAATCCATTGAAGGGTATTACTAATGATTCAATTCAATTACAAAAAGCTACGAAATTATGTCCAAATCTACCAGTTTTAATTATATCCTGTTGTGATAATATTGTCAAGGCACGTTGTTGTGTACCTACAGTAAGTTGACTTATAATTAATTTAGGATATTTAAGTCGGTGCTCAGTTTTGAGGGTTTTTTGTAGGAATTGGGTGATTTATTGAGTGCTGAGAAATGGATGAAAGAAACTATTGGTGATATATTTCAAGCTACAATAGCACCACCGAAAGGACAAAACGGTAATTATGTGTGTAATATGAAAGCGAAGAAAATCACTGGAAATTCGGAGATTTTATTGAAACAAAGTATTGAAGCTGCTAGGAAATATATAGAGGAGCATTTATAGAAACGGACTTTAGTTTTGTTAAACATTTAATTATTAAATACATAGTCAACAAGCTTAACATTAAAGCAACATGGAAATTTGATAAGCTGGGCTTATTTTGTGGATGTTTTTCTCTTTGTGATAAGTGTGATTTTTTCATGGGGTCCATCGCACAAAATAACGATTTGCAGTCTTAATTATTTAGTTTTGTTGGTTTCTTCTTGGTTTGTTTTGTTTATTACTGTTTTAACACATTAATGCGCTACAGATTAAACAATTGGTAAAAAAATACAATTGTTGTTGTTATCAAAAAAAGGCATTGCAAGTCACCACATTTTGGACGCAATTGACGTAATGCTATTATCTCTTTGTTGTAATTGATCGCAAAAAAAACACGAACTAATCTATGAAAAAATGGGGGATAAAACCGATCACAACTCAATATAAATTTGCTGCTTTTGCAAATTAGATCGAATCTAACTAATTTCTATTAATCCTATTCGTTTTTTTGTTGTTATCATTATTGGTATTATTATTATTATTATTATTATTACAGTCTTACTGCTACGTGACAATAAATATTATTCACTACAGATCATAAAAAAATAATTTCAAAACAACTTTACAGAACTATTATCATTAACATGAATGCGAATCTTTCAAAAAGGAATTAATTACTAAAAAGAAACTGTATGATCTGTTGGTTTGTTTGAATTTTTCCCCTTTTGTTGTTGTTGTTATTTAATTATTGCTTAATAAACTAACAATATACCATAAAAGGTACATAATTTTTGAGAAAAATTCAATATTTAGAAAATTTGCTACAACGTTCCACTAGTATTTGGTTTTTGATTACGTCTCACATCTTCTAATTGAATCAACTAGAAGAACAAAATTTTATCGTAACACAATTATATTCATTCAAGAAAATTAAGTATTTTTACCTTTTCGATTGGAATGCAAGATAATTCACCACCACCACATTGTGGCGGTGGTAATGGAGCCGTTGGTGTCACCGGTGGTTTATTGGCTTTCTCTTGTGCTTCTCTAGCTCGACGTTCTTTCAATTTCAATGAAAATATAGCAACAGATCGAGCACGTTTCATTAGACTCTGTTTAACTCGTGTCTTCTTAGCTGCCAGTTCTTCAGCCGCTACTTTGTTGTTGTTTTGTGCGAAATAAAACATTAAATACTTAATAAAGTTTATAGTTTTTCGGAGAATTACCTCGAGCTTGTTCATCAGCTTCTTGACTGGACACACTCTTAGTACTATCACTTAGTGATGGATCAGCAGGAATTCGTATTGGAGCATTATTGTGTTGTGGTGGTGGTGATCGGGGTCGTGGCGGCCATACAGGACTACTCTTTAATAGATCAGAATCTGAACTGGAGGCGTCCTGAAACGTATCAAATCCAAATTGTAGAATCGAAACGACAATTCCGAATCAATCTTAGAAAAATAATATTATTAGTATAACTATATAGCCAATAGGTCAGATCAGATAAGAGTCTAAGGTGATATGTAGCTAAATAAAATCAGAGAATTTTGTTCTACGTTTTACAGGTTTGCTTTAATAAAGAATGGAAGTAATGAAAGTAAACGGAAACTATAAAATCGTGTTATTAACGAAAAAAACCTTGCGAGAACTACATGTAGCTTACTTTCGATGTTATACAATCAGTACTTCGATGTATGTCGGTATCTTCTTTCAGACGTTTAGCCCATTCCGCACCACCACTAGGTCCAATAGTTAAGTGATGCGAGTGTTCAGGCTATATTTTAATTATATATTATACATTGGTCATTGTCAACAAACGAGAGAATATTCTCAAAGCACGCGGGGAAAAAATCCGAACTCACCTCTGTTGTTGGTAGTACTGCCCATTCTTTTGATTTTCTCGGTCGAAATGGTGGTATCTGTTGTATACTATCCGGTGTTATTGATACTGGTTTTTGATGGGTGTTTGTTGAACTAATTGGAGCCGGTGTTGTTGGTGTTGGTACTGGTGTAGCATTTGTTGATCGATTCAATGGATCTTTTAACGGTTCTCTAGTTAGTTCTTTTAATTTTTGTTCGATTTTATTATCATTCGTTGATACTAAACTGTGACTTGGTGAAACTGAAAATCTAAAAAACAACAAAACCACAAAATCAATAATAATTCTATTTAGAAAACAGTAAAAGAAAGATTAAGCCAAGGAAATGTGCAAAAACTTTAGGGGAAAAAATTGTGAAAATTTCATTAGTGTAGCAAAAAATACCATAAATTTAATCTTCTGTATTGATTAGCCCCCAAATTAGACCTAAGATTACGAAATGTTGTGATTATTTAATCTTCTAATTAATTAATTAATTATAATTAATGTAATTTGTTGGAAATAAATAATTTACCTTCCAATTGATTTTGATGCTAGTTCTTCGGGTGATGGTGTTGAAGTATTAGCTAAACGACTAGCTTCACGTCGGGCCCATTCAATTTTTGCCATTTCTGTTGCCAACCAACCAGGTATATCCGGTATAGCACAAGTTATAATAAAGCGAATAACAAGCATGATATGCTACAAAATTTTTCAAAGTTATTCTTTTAATTATCGATTTTTAGTAAAAATCACCTCTAAAGCAACTATTAATAAGATAGTTTGTGTTGCTGTCATATCAGGAAATACTCTATGTACTTGTCCTGATAATCCAATTAAAGCACAATTAACTAAAACAGCCATTATACTCATATATTCCATACAATTTTGCCATGTACCAATATTTGGTACACGTTGTCCAAATGGTCTCTGACAAACATATCCTAATTTAAATGCATCACTACGTATTTCTATCAGATTATTGAATAATGCACAAATGGCAGCTGGTGGGAAAGCAGAAGAAAATAAAATTACATAACCCAATTGCATGGTCATCTCTAAATGATCAGCAAAAGTACCATCATACTACAACAACACAACCCAGTAAATAATTATGTTGAAGAATAAATTTGTCTAGAAATCTCTTACTTTATATAAAGAACATTCAAGTTCGGCTTGACTGATAGTACGTTTATTTGTTGTTTGTTCATTAATCGTATCATCTTTACTATCTGATGGTATTTGTTCATTCATTTCTTCCGTACTACTACCACGACTACCATTATTACTAGCCGGTGGTGGTGGTGGTTGTGTACTAGTTGGACTTAATGCACCCCATAAATCAAAACTCATCTTAGCTAAACGCATATGTTCCAACATATATGGAAGAGCTGATTCTTTTAAATTACCAATAACTTGACGTGATATCAATAAAGCAGCTAATTGCTACAAAAATTAAATATTTAATTATAATTACCAGGAAAAAAAGGGGACAAACCTCTTTAAGTCGAGCTTGATCTTGTAAATAGAAAGCGATGTAAAATAATGACAGAAACGAATTCACGAATTGAAACTGAAAGATAAGTTAATTATTACAATTCTATTGAGTTTTTTAGGAATAAAGTGTGCGAATGATAATTTTGGGGCGCAATGATACTACAAGAACGAAAGGGAGAGAGCTCCTAAGCAAATACATAGTAATTTCTAGCAAGGATAACACGAAAAGGAGTGCATTTGAAAAAACGGTCGATATGGCAATCGATCGTGCTAATAAAACTGTAGTTCCATTATCCTATTAGAAGATCCAGAAGTGGACCAATTTTGAGAAATTTGAGAAAATGTCCGTATTTTTTTTCGGCAAGGATTGTGGTCTGTAGGAAGCACTGATTTAAAGGGTTATTGCACCAATTGATACTGTATAGGAAGATGCACTTCTAATATCCTATCACGTTTCAAAATTCCCACTAGTTTTTTGGAAATTTTGATTTGAAAAGTTCGAAAATTGCATTTAAGCCAGAAAACTGCATGGTAGGCAACACAGTATACTCGCTCTTTGCTAGGCTCCCCTTCAAGCGATGAATTATTGGTTGCAGTTTTTTTACGTACGAGCAGATAGCAGATTTTCGCCCATAGATATTTATATTACACTGGTTGTTGAAGAGCTTCTAGGTACATAGGCGAAAAGAGGCTGGGGCGGGAGTGAGAACACTTTATAGAGATTTTGTATAAGGGCAATAGCGACAAAAATGTACAACGTGAAGGGAAGGGACTTCGTCATTGTCCAGAGCAAGTAAACTTCTGCCTAAACAAACCAATTTTTGTCTCTGTTGCCCTTATACAAAATCTCTATAAAGTGTTCTCACTCCCGCCCCAGCCTCTTTTCGCCTATGTACCTAGAAGCCGGTATACACGTTGTTGGAAGCAATGGTTTTGTCTGCCGTAGCATAAGAGCGAAAAAAACGGCAATCGATAATACATGACTGGGAGCGAGATAACAGCACGACAATTCCTCCCTTCCAATGTTGTGGACGATAGTGGGACAATGTATTAGCAGCGTCGTTAACGTACACATGGTAGCAGGGGAAAATGATACGAGGGGGGTCAATATGCTGTTATCTTGCTCGACCCCATGTATGAGTAATTGCCATTTCTTTTGCTCTTATGCTACGGCAGACAACACCATTGCGTGCAACATCCTGTATATATCAATGTTTTTACCGTAGCGCCTGATTTCTTTTAAAATGTAACCATGAATTCATCTCTTGGAGCGGAACTTTGCAAACGGCGAGTATACCGTGTTGCCTATAATGCAATTTTCGAAATTTTAAAATCAAAATTTCCAAAAAAAACTAGAAGAAGTTCCGAAACGTGACAGGCTATTAGAAATGCATCTTCATTTGCTCTATCAATTGGTACAAAAAAAATTAAATCCACGCAGCCTAAGGACTACAATCCTTGTCCCAAAAGTAGGGAAATTTTCTCCAATTTCTCAAAATTGGTTAGCTTTTACATTTTCTAATAGGATAACAGAACTAGAGTTTCATTTCTACCGTTCTTTCAAATGCACGGCATCTTAAATCAAGAAAAGGTTTAAGTTAGGAGAGACAATCTTCCTGTATCATCGCACCCTTATATATTCCTGACCAAACTAAGATGCAAGATTTTCAGTCATGCTGAAAATTGATTAGGAATACATGATGTTGAATATTATTGCAATTTAGAAATAAACTATAGACATGCATCGATTATTTTTGATTAGAGAAATTGAAAACAGAATAGATTTCTTGTGCTAAAAGCTTCATGATGGTTGATTTTTTAAAAATTATTTGCAACTTTGTCTCTGTTATAGTTTTTGAAGAATACAAACCAAGGCCACTTTGCCGATGAGGTGGTTCTCATACTTGGTCTCAAGACGGTAGTTCTCTGAGCAGCGTGACAAAAACATAGCTTACAGTTAAACAATTATAGCTCTCTAACTACCACTAATAGATAAACTTAACTATTTAACAACAAATTAATAAAACACACAATTTTCACAATTTAAGAAAATAAGGAAAACGTGCTCTAAAAATAGATAACAAATTGATATTGATTGATTGATTGATTTATAGAAAGAAAATCGTCAAGTTTTTTATCAATTTTAATTACTAGAATAATTAATAACTGACTCACCCTTATCATTGAGCCATATTGCAATTTTAAAATAGGCCTCATCCATTAATGAAATAACAACAGCTAACATAATTTTCGGTAAATAACCCAACCATAATGGTAGTCCACGATAATTCAACATACCATCCCACCAATCCTAGATAATAATACAAGATTTATAGGAAAATTGAATAAAAAAGAGTCAGATATTACCTGAATTTGTAACGAAACAATCATAACAAGAAAAACAGTTAATAAACAAACAGCAATTATCGGTACAGTAACACAATAACGGAATACATGTCGTCTCCATGGTGGATGCCATGGTTCTAATCGACCAGTAACTGGACTTGGTTGTAATGGACCCTGAGAACATATCATAACATGTCGCGCTACCTGGGACACGTCGACATGTTAAAAGCCCCTATAAGCACTACTTAGAAGTTTCAATTGAAACCACAGAAAGAAAAAAAAAACGAGCTGTATATTTTATAGCAAAAATTAAAAGTGAAAAAACTTGGCAAAACTATGTAAGCTTGTGTGTCTTTTTAAACTAAATCGTACCCGAAATAATGGTCGAGGTTCTGCTAATAAATTATCACGTTGATCTAAGGTACCCCAACGGAATGCCAGTTCAGCTGAGTAGCGTTTCCAAGCTTGTAAATAAGTTGTAACCCAAACAACATTAAATACAGAGAACAATACATAACCAACATCTTCGAGAGTTTGATGTTTACCATTACAACATAACTGAAATTATAATTATTGTTCAATCCTTTTAGAATCGTAAATATTAACAAAAGTACCCAAAAGAAAAAGCCAACAATTGCAGGAATACTTAAAGCTGTTGTATAATGACCGAGCCAAGCAAAATACATTCCAATTTTAACTCCAAAATACTCAGTTATTTCATCTTTAAAATATAGATTTTTGTTAATTGCTCAATTAAAATAATAATAATAATAATCATTTAATTACCTAATGGTTGTCTAGCACAAAAATCTCGAACCCATGTATTTTGTAATCGTTCCAAAGCTGCCGGTTCATGTAATGGGAAAACTTGCGATATTACACCGGATGTTAAACATTTCGGCACTGTAATTAATATTAATTAAACAATTAATCGATTTTTGTGTAAATTTTTGGTGGAGGAAAAGCCGGGATTTACCAATAGGTTGGCCTTCAAGTAATGTTAAATTGGGAATGGCATCTTTATCGTTTGGTTTTGCTCGAATACTCTCCAATAATCGTAAAACTAACCATTGTCGTTCTTCTGTCGTAAAGAAATCTTTATCATTATCTGAACCTTCATAACTTTGAAAATCTTGTACAAGAAACTCCTTTAAACCACCACCTTTACTTTGTTTTAATATTTTCGGTAGATGGTATTCTTCAGCAGCTTTGAGCAATCTGTAAAGCAACAAATCGTTTAGAATTCGTTTAGTTTTAATAAAAATCAAGATCGTACACTTGCAATGGAGCAGTTAGATAGAATGCACTACTTTGTGTTGATGCATGATGTCGAACATGTACAGTTAAACCAGGTGATTGTCGTAATTTCGACAATAACCATAATAAAACAGAATCTTGAGCACCTGGTGGGAAAACAACAACAACATCACAATTCGGTGTTGAGACACGTTTCAACCATAATCGTTTCGGTGCTAAGAAATGACCAGCACAGGGTATCTTCTTTTTAATCAATTCAGATGCTAAAAATTAATTTATTAAAATAAATAAATCAAAAATAGGACAGATAGAAACCTTGTTCGATCGTCTCTTGGGCACGTTCAACCAATTTCCGTCGACGTAAATTACTTAGATTTTCTGTATCTTGTTGTTGAGGGGTAGTTTCTTGGGTCGCCATTTCACCCTCATTTGACATTCAGAAAACCACATATACACACACAATAATAATAACCTAATAAATTGTGTGATTTTCAGATTGATTTCCGTGTGTGATCACGCAATGTTAGGAATAATCAATGAGAATTAAATGGTAATTTTTGTGGGGGGACAATTCGTATATGTTACGCCTACAGGTCAGTTGACGCCATTTTTAAATGACAAAAGTGACAACTGTCAAACTTTTGACAAATGGAAATGGTAGTCTAGCGGTCAGATGGTGTTCGTAAATACTGTTCGTAAACAATCGGCTGCAATGGGGCGACTTTTAGCTGCACCCAGAATTTTGAAAAATGGCGATGGTTAATGTTAGTGGAGCACAAATACAGGGGTGGTAACCAGCTCTTGGATGGAATGAATTCTAAATTGGTAATCTAATGGACGATACACACAATTAGTAGATAAGTAACGAGCAACTTGCGATATCTCCTCTAAAAAGTATACAACTGAACACAAACTGGGAGACTCAAAAACAAACAGGGGTGTCCATGAGTGCTTACAAATATTATCTAATCACCCCAGTGTGCGGTAAACTGGCGATATCGGTTGCTTGTTGCCTATCGCTTCGATGTGCAGTGCGCTTAACCGAACAATCACGAACACAGCCACTAACAATCTGATCGCTAGATTGAAACTAAAACAGGACTACCAATCTAAGAATATAAAATGGAACTAAGGTTTTCAAAAAAAAAAGAAAATACAAATATTTACTTAAGTACCCTTGTATTAGTATTAGAAAAATAGATAATATAATGATAAAATTCGTAATAATTCAACAAATAAAGTTATCGATTCATATTGCCTGCATCAAACAATGTTTCATCATCATCGTCATCATCTAATGGTAATGGTGTCATTTCAACATCACTTCTTCTAGCTCGTACACCGTATTTTTTAAAAACAACCACTCTTTTCTTACCACGACTGCAATAAAAATGAATAAATCTCACAAAAATACAATCAATAAAATATAAACAATACGAACCAATACGTTTTTATTGCTAAATAGATAATAAATAGAACACCAATAGCAACAAATACTAAAACACCACGCATCATAGCACCCGATTCCATTTCAGTTGGTTTAAATTTACGTAAATCAGTCGTTGTAGTTTTTTGATTTTCTGCAGCACTAGATACCATTTTAACAGTTACATTATGATTAGTTGTTGTATTTGTTGTTAAATTGGTAATATTCACTTTTTTCGTTTCATTCTGTTTTGAAATATCTATTGTTGGTATTTTATTATTTTCAGATTTTTTAACATCAACATCTCTTTGTTCTTGTTGGGCTTGTTGTTTAATTTGTTGTGGAGGAATGTTTTCATAAGCTCGTATTCTTCGAAACTTAAAACTATCATATTGCACATGATTGCAATACGTACAAGTTAATATGGATAACAAAATGAAAATTAACGAGGACATTAAGTTTTTGTTCAAAATTGTTGGCTTAACATTAATGATTTTTAAATCTTACTTAATTATTTTCAAGAGTTTTGATGTAAATGTAATGATTATTCATTTTTTGTGAATAACCAAATTTGGAATTCACATCAATTTTATATTGTTGATCACTATTGAATAGAGAAATAATAATTAAATTTGAAGAGCGTCAATGCAATTAATCTAAAATATATAAAAATTATATTTTAAATGGAATTATTTACCAAAATATTAATAAAACTAGTTGCCTCTTCGGAAGAGGTTATAAACGTCATTAGAAAAACCAGACTTAAAATTAGGGTCATTAATTTTTGCAACGTTTGTAGCAGTGTTCGTGACGTTCATCTAGATGTCAGATCGCGACTGGCAGTTTGTAACGTTTGTAATTAGTCGGCTGACATCGGTAGTGGTAGCTCCCGCAGTCCGGACTTACTTCTAACGATTTACTTCACTGTTCACCTCATAGTGCTACCATCGTTCTAAATTCTGGACCTCAAGAACGTCAACAGTCACTTTTTTCCCTCATTTGCGGAAACGAATTATAGTGAGTACAAACTCTCATGGACCTTCATTGCGCGAAGGCGGAGCAAAATTTCAAGAGTGGTAGACGAAATTTGGTGCTTTACTGTATGACCTCAAAACATTGACCAATACTTCCAGCATGACGGCAGCACGAAAAATGACAAATGTTATTGCATCGAGTAGTATACAGATTCTTGACGAATTTTGGTTCATTGGCGCAGGTCCATGAGAATTTGTACCCACTATATCAACGAATAGTTACGAACCGTTTTTTCACAGTCTGACCGCTAGACTCGCACTAAATTTAGGGTAATTGATTTTTGTCAAGTTTCCGACACTGGTTGTCATTGTTTTGACGTAAGTTTGACGCAAGATTTGATATTTCGGTAAGTTTCCGTCGTCATAATTATAATTAATTTATAATTATAATTAATTAATCAATTAGATATTTTGGCAATAATGGCATTGAATGCTACAACAAAACTTCTAAATGCTCGTACAGCTGTACGTCTCACAACAACAACAGCATCGTATCATCCAAATGTTATTGATCATTATGAAAATCCACGAAATGTTGGTTCATTAGATAAAGATGATAAAACTGTTGGTACTGGACTAGTTGGTGCACCAGCATGTGGTGATGTAATG
>JAZBHA010000524.1:0-11719 GCA_037464855.1 Iselma pallidipennis | reverse complement strand
TCAATGTTAGCAGAAGATGCAATTAAAGCAGCACTATCAGATTATCGCATTAAACAGAAACAGGAGAATAACAAATAAATAAATGGAAATTGTTTAAAAATATGCGAAGGTATGTGATATTTGTAAATTTGGTAATATAGTCGGATTATATAAATCACCCAGAGAGTGAATAAAATTCACATTTAAAATTAAAATGTTTTCTTCAATACCCATATAAATTGACAATAGATATAAAATAATATATAAATCATATAAAATCAATATCGTTTCCTGCTAGTTGACTGATTTGTACGTATTGTAATACATTTCCGGTCGAGGAAAGTGATTAAATCCTGCAAAATAAACAATATAGTAGTTTCATATCAAGTGTTCCATTATCTATCCACCACTATCATGGAGGGTAGAATCAATGGGATGTTATATTATCAAATAATTGATAAAAACCTGAATATGGAACTTGAAACCTTGTTGTTTGAGCATTGTATGCAATACTTCCAATTGTAATGGTTCATATAACAAGATACTTTTTCGTAATTGTGGATTATTCACCAGGAAATTATACCAAACAATTTGTAGAGGAACTGGACATGTTAGAATCTTCTTTGATTTATTTCGTTCAAAAATCAATTCATTATTTTCCAATTCACTGAAATTAATTACAATTTAATTAAATAATAATTAATTAATTAATTATTTTACCTGTCTGTGATGATATCTCCAACGATATCGACTTGTTGAGTTTCATCGAAGTAAATTTTACGTCTTTTTGTCCGGTTTTCATCACCATCATCATTATCATTGTCATTGTCATCACCATCATCATTATCATTGTCATTATCGTCATCATCTTTTGATGTTCCTACAACAGGATGTGTGGATTCATAGATATATTTCAACATCTTTATACCACGTTGTCGTTTCAATGGTTTCAAACCGAATTTCTTCAATTCACCAACAATTTTCGGTGTATTCATTTGATCATAATCTACCATTGGTGTTATATTATCAGTTTTTATTAAACAATCATTTTTCGAATTGTCCTGAACAGGTGTTGTTTGTTGTTCTAAATTATCGTCATGAATCTGTTTCGATATATTTAAATCTAATAAAACATCATTTAAAGAATCTTTGAATACATCTGTCTCATTGTTTGGAATGGTTTGTTGTTTGTTTTCATATTTTGTTTGAAGATAATCTAAAACCTGTTTGTCATGACCAATTTCTACTTCTTTATCTGTATTTTCTTCGTTTTCTCTAAAAGTTTTCTGGTGTTTCTGTTTATTATTAAATGGTGTACTGTAGATACTCGAATAATTCAATTCATCATCACTGATAACAATACTTTCTTGACTATTTGTTAAATTTTCATCAGATTCTTGTGTTAAATCAATACAATCATCTTGTTGTTGTTGTTCAATATTTGGCTGTGTTAAAATATAATTCACATATTCAGTAACATTTAAATCTTCTGTTGAATTTTTATCAATCTTATCACTTTTTGTTGAAATTATAGAATCAGAAATGTTTGTAAAATTATGACAATCACCAAAATTCTCCTCTAGAACATTGATTTCATTATCCGGATTATCACACAAATTATCCCCAATACTACTTGAGTTTTCATTTAAAATTATCGTTCCTGAAACCGAATTATCACATAAACTGTTATTTTGAAGATTATTTGATGATCTATCAACTTGATTTATTTCTTCCATTTCGAAATCTTCCTCGACATCAAGATGTGTTTGATTTATTTCCTTGGAGACATCAGAGTCGAATAAATCCGGTGATAAACTATGTCTAGTGATTGATTTTCCATGAAGTATAGGTGATAGTGATCCATCACGCTCTTCATGAACTGTAGGAGATTGTGATCGATTATGGATTATCGGTGATAATGATTGATTACGTCTTCCATGGATTATAGATGATGATGATAACCGATCACGTTTTTCATGAACTGTAGGTGATAGTGATCGATCATGTATTTGATGGATTATTATAGGTGATAGTGATCCATCCCATTTTTCATGAACTGTAGGTGATAGTGATCGATTACGTTTTCCATGGATTATAGGTGATAGTGATCGATTACGTTTTTCATGAGTTACAGCTAATGGTGATCGATCATGTTTTTCATGAGTTACAGGTGATGGTGATCTATCACATTTCTCATGATCTGTAGATGATAGTGATTCATAACGTTTTTCGTGGACTGTAGGAGATAGTGATCGATCACATTTTTCTTGAACTGTAGGTGATAGTGATCGATTACGGTTTTCATGAGTTACAGGTGATGGTGATCGATCCTGTTTTTCATGAGTTACAGGTGATCGATCTCGTTTTTTATAAATTGGTGATGGTGATCGATCACGTCCTGCTATATTTCTCCAATTTTTCAATAGATTCCCCGATTGTGATTTTCGTGGTGATAAATTCAAATTATTTACATAAAATAATCCTAGATTCATCTCATCTAAACTTAATGAATTCAACTTAAAATATTTCGATTTCGTATCATGAATCTCTTGTAAATTTTCACTAAATAACTGGATTCCAGCCGTTACAGAATAGGAGATTCCGCTAGATATTCGACGATTATTTGAGAGAATTTCATTAATTTTCGTTGAAATCATTGTTTGCCTTTCTTCATCTGTACGAATATATAATATAGGCGTTATATAACGATAACGTGATTTTTTCGATTTTTTAATCTCTACATTGTTCCGTTTCATTTCAACTTCTAATTTCCTCGTTCGTGTACATTTAAAACCATATTTTTCCAACGCTTTTTTAAAAGCTTCTGTCTTCTCTTGTTGTGATGTTGAACAATTTGAATCATTCGATTGACTTGAATTCTCTGCCGTACAAGATGATTCCGACAAAGCTAAAGCTAATTGTAAATGTTCAGGATTAGTATCGGTAAAATCTCCTATATTCATCTTCAATTTAGTTTGTCGGTAATTTTTCCGTTTTCTTGATACATCTTTTTTGGATTTGGTTGTTTGTATTAACTTGGAAACTTTGCGTGTAGGTTCAGATATTTTAAAATCATTCTCATCATTTGTTGAATCAATAGTAATAGCTGATGGTATTTCAGTTAGACAGTTTTTGTATGGAGATTCAAATGAATCCGGTGTATTATTCGTGCAGTTTTCGTTTGGAATTGTTGGGAAATATTTCGAGATTGTTTCGGACTTCAGGGAACTAAAAAAAAGAGCAATAAATTCTCAATAAATTTATTTATTGACTACAATATTTCTAGAAAGTTATAACAAACCTATTGTGATCCAGACTATTTCTAGACTTCAGGCGGAGGGTTGAAAATTTTGACATACCACGGTTGCGGTTTTGATTCGTCTTGACGGTATTCGGCATCTTCTCTAGCTTGTTTACGACCTTCTAGACGACGTAATAGATAATCGTATGATGAATTTGTTGTACTTAAACGTGCTTGCAAGAAACGTTCATTAAATTCACTAGGTGGCTCGAATTTACCGTCACGGATACCTTGTCGCAGTTTACCACTTTGAGGCCACAACCTATAATTTATAGAAAATTTAGCCAATTTATTGTAAATTATAGGTAAATGTGATAAAAATCGTACTCGTAAATCAACCAACATATACCACCTACACCGATTACGGCTAATGAATAGTAATTTCGTTGTTTGTAGAATGGAGTTCCTTTAGTACGACGCGGTTTCCTTAGAGATCCATCCACATTCCTCTCTGCCATAGCAACTATTAATTTGAATATTTATTGAATCGGACGTGGCAGGAAAAACATAATAATTGATAACAATCAACAATAAAGCAACAAAATTTGGTAAAAATTTTAAATAATGTACAATATAACCTAAAAATTTCAACGACCTTTCTTGGTTTGACAATTATTTGACAACTGACAGTTAACGTCACAATGCTGCCAACATAATTGTTAGTTCTCGCGTATAGAAACTAAAAACAGGTGGCGCCAGTAATTATTAGCGGGAAATTTAAAGTGCTCAGCGTTTTCCAAACGACGAGTCACTCCGCAACTGATGGATAGAAACTTGAAATCTTTCTGAAACTGATATTAAAGATAACACACATCTTTATGCTGCTTACACTTTCTTATCAATGATTTTGATATAAGCAGTTGGCCAAGAAGAATATTATTGAAAAATGCTGTACCATCACTAAATCTGAATAATTCAAATAAAACTGGTTATTGGGTAATAAAAGACGTTTTATAAAGAAAATTTCTTATAATTATTGAATAATGGAAGCGAGAAATTTTACTTCTATCATACACATCACTTGACTGCCTATCAAATATCAATTCAAACCGTAATTATTCAAAAATTCTCTAATTACGTTTAATATTACAAAATCTTATAGATTTGGCATATTGATTTGCAACTTTTAAAGTTTTTCCGACATATAAAGCACATAACAAATACATAATAATTATAATATAAAGAAAAAAATTGCACCCTAATTATATAACAAATGCATTCACATCTGAAGAAGTATAAACACTAATCTATATTTGTTTATAGTTTATAACTTTTTTTTTTTGTTCTATGCATATATAATAGTAATAATAATAATAATAATGATAGTGGGGGATAAAGTAAAACTATCTCTAATGACAAACAATAAGAATAATTATGAGACAAACAGAAATATATCGTTGAAGATCTCCTAATAAAAATGAGGTACTGTTAGAGCTCCGGAAATCTCCAATAGGAATGTCTATTCTGCTATTCCTCACATAAATCCTCTAGTCAAGCGATCGCTTTAGCTTCGGGCAAAAAGGCTTCCCAATATTTCACCAACTGAAAACCGAATTTCATTAACAAGAAACAGTTAAAACAACAACTAGAAAGGTAACTAACTTGTGCTTGGTGATTTAAATGATTCTCCAAATACTTGATGAATGTCTGTTTAAATTCTTGTATTCGACACTTTTCAAAACGTTCAACTTCCATTTTAATCATACGGGAAATTTTATCGAAATTCTCTTGGCCACGTTCCACTTTAGCTTCCCACTATATTGAATACAAAACAATATTAGAAAAATCCCAATTTTTTTCTGTATTAAACAGCAATTACCTCAATAACTTCGCCACCGGCTTGATCGACTTTATCTGAACGATTTGTTAATTCCATTTTAGCTTTAGCTTCACGTTTTTTCGCTAACATTTGTTGTGCATGTTGCCAATGTTGAAATAATTTTGTACGTTCATGGAAAGCATCTCGAACAGCACCTAATAAACCTAGATAATCTTTTAATAATTCGCATAATATGAAAAAATCCGTATTGGCTTGTTCTAAATGTAATGCTTCCACTTTCTCTTCAGTATCAGCTAGATGTGATAGTGCCATTGATAAGGAATTATGATCTTCACATGCACTTAACATTGCAGCCGATCTAGATACACCATTTGTTAAATGACTTAATTCTTTACGATAAGCTACCATTGCTTCAACATTACCATGGAGTTTTCGTAATTGGGTTTCGAGTGCTTCAATACGAGCCAATTTATCCTCAAACCACTAAAATTAACAAATTCGATAAATATAATTGAATTTAGATTGGAAATTGTGAGAAATTACAGGATCAGTTTCATCCATTTTATAGGTGATTTTATTGACCGTTTCACCAACTTTATTAAACAGTCGCATAACACCAGCACTGCTTAAAGCGGAAGTACTTGTAGCTTTCGGTAACTCAATATCTGTAAAACGATCAAATAATAATCAAAAAAATCCAGCATTTTTTGGTTAAAAAATCCAACTAACCAGCTTCGAGAAATTCTCGAAAATCCGGATCTAGAACTAGTACAGGATGTTGGGCAGTACGTCGTAAATATCTTTCTAATGATGCACGTCGTCTTTCAATGAAATCATTACCATTAGTATTTGCTGCTGTCTCTGGTTGACTGGACATTTTAATTTTCGTCATACCAATAACACTTTTCTCCGGTGCTGGTGGTATAATTCTACCAACTTTTAAATATTTCTCAGTTAATTTATCATGTAAACCAAGAAAATCACTAAAACGTCTAGTAACAGAGAATTCCCGTTTCTTAAATATTGGCATATTTGTTCGTGTATTGACACGATATGCCATATATGCACCCATTCCATCGCCAATTTTTTGCGGTTCAGTTATATTGATTTCTAGAATTTGATTTTCTGTCTCCTCTTCCACCTAAAAAAATAAATATTTTTCTAGAAAATCTTTCATCGAATCTATTAATTGAAAAAGTGGTGTAATTACGCGTTCAAGACTTTCAGGAATTGATCTATCATCATTAGTAAAAATTGGAACATTCTCCAATTCATTTTTTGATTCGTTTAATGTAAGATTTGATACATCCGGTGTACCATTATGTGTTTCTTGTATTTCATTTGGATAAATTGATGATGGTGGATCCTGAAATTTATAATAGAATTTATATTTGTTATCAATGGGTGGCTATTAAATTACGATAACATTTTTCGATAATATGTTTAGATGATGATGCTTACTTGTCTAGCTGATTCAAATAAATCATCGTCTTTATTACTATCATTTAATATATCGATGTTTTCAAATAATGGGGGTGGTTCTACAGTATCATTATCAGCCATTTTTTTCTTATCAAATTATCAATTTGAACACCACCGGCAGATTTACAGATTGAACAATTAACTGGAATACGCCAGAAAGATGACACTTGACAAGAAGACGACAGCATCTGTCAAATTTGACACATCGAGTAACAATCGTCTAAATATCAGATTGTGAACAATTGTTCGTAAGTGTTCGGCTAAAGTCACGGAGCACTCCCACTAAAAATCACAGTTTACCATACCTGCATTTGCCCGGACAACTCTAAACGCTCTTTTCGCTCCCGTGCACTCCAATGTGTTTGAGGACTGTTTTGGGGGGGCGGAGAGAGTCAATTCTGTTGCGTTCGACCAGTATCAAAAATTGCGAATAGTGCTAACTCCATACGTTCCACCTCGCTTGGTGGTGCACACGGTGCGGCATGCGCATTGGTATGCTGTCATATGATGGAAGACGTGCCACCAGAGGTTATGTCGTACCGGTTTGCCATGATTGGTCGGTTTTTCATTTAGAACCACCATCAGCACCAACACGTTCGCCAGTTTAGTTTCCATTTGATCCTCTTCACTCCTACGTCATGTGACCTAGAGCCACTAAAACACCGTACCAGCACCGAACAATCGTTCCGAATGCAGCTCATAATGACCGATAAACGAGGTAATGATTGCCAACTTGGAGAAAGCTGCAAGATTTACCAACTAATGTATAAAATAAAGATGGACATATGAACTACTGTCCTGTCAGAAGTGTTCTGATACCATGCGTTTGGCCGTGTGACTAAATTAAATGTAAGCATAGCGCAATAAATTGTTTGTACTGTGAGCTTGTTAGAACCAAAAAGGACTAAGTGAACGCACTGTTACGTTGTACTAACGTATTACTCGAGGAGCGGTATGTAAACACCTCCACTGGGGAATCCATGGGGATAAAATTTAACGAGAAAATGAAGTGAGAATGTTCTTTGTTTTCAAAAGACTCTAATTATATAGGCGTACCGAAAGAAATCCTGCGTAAGGTCCTACGCTGTGCTGAAAGCTATATCATTAATACTTTTTCTCTAGACCACTATCATCCTCAGTGCGACTGCAATTCAGTGGCCAGTTCCATAAACAACTTAACTTTGGCTTGTAAAGTCACATTCTGATGTAAGTATGTTAAAAATAGAACGAGTCGATAAAGCACATTTCGAGATAAACAAGTGTGTATAAACATTCGGACTTACAAATTAAACGGAAAGTTCGTTATAAAGGTAGCTCTAGCAGTGACGACAAATTCCTTTGCTTGCATCTGTGAAAGTAGATTTCCTCCGAGTAGTTCCGAACAATTGTTCATAGTCTGACCGCTAGACTCGTGCTGTTGCACAATAAGGACCACCAACTTAAAAAAATTAAAATTGAATTTTTCCAATTTTTTGGGAATAAAATCGACGATTTTCTTGAATAAAACGGAAAATTGCCATTTCAGTTATTTGCAATTAACTTTTAATCACTGAGAAGTTTTATTAACTTTGATTTTATTTGTAAACAATGGAAAATTTTAGTACCAACATAATTTATTTCGGTAAAATTCCCTAAATTTGCCACGATTACATTGTGAAAAATTTCCAACAATAATAATCAACTGAATGTTTACATTTAAATCAATCAACAACAATAACAATAATAATAAAATAAAATAAAATGTTACAGGAAGATTCCAATGGTGAGGCATCATTTGAAATTATTGATAAAAAAAACGGCGATAATTTAAATACCGATAAAACAGGTAAATTATTCAATTCCATATGTTCAACAAAAAATTAATTATTTATCAACAATTAACAGAATCTATAAGTAGTGTATCATCAAATTATTCAATACCATCACCAAGTGTTGTCAATTTACCTAGTGTTTCTGGTAATTTATTATCAAACTTGCCACCACCATCAGCTCTCCCAGATTTCACATTATGGCAAACACAAACAACAACTCAACCACCTGTAGTTCCCAATTTAGTACCACCTGTAGCAACAACAACACAAATACAAAGTGCTCCAGTAGTCACAACAACCGCCCCGTTTATCCCAACACAATTCAGGTATGTTCCCCGAAAACAAATCAAACAATTCTATCAATATTTCAAATTTCAGTGCTGCAATTCCACCAAGTAAAGGTATCCAGCATGGACCACCTCCACACACCAGTACCACTGATACCACCAACCAAAACACTGGTGGTTTAATTAGTTGGATGAAAGAAGCTGTTTCTAGTGGTGGTATTCTACAGAAAGTTGCCGAAAAAGCAAAGAATTCCATAGATTCAGTTATAACCACTTTAGATCCACAAATGACTGAATTTATTCGTAAATATCTAAGATACACACAAAGATTCATTGATAATATTGATAATCTTTTAGATTCAGGTGGTGATATCGATATAGCTATAATATCTCAAGATATTGATGAACTTGTACCAATAAGAGATGCTATTTATGTTGTTTTTGGTAAAGCTCGTGTTAATGGTATTGATGTTGATGTGAAAGAGGAGAAATATCTACCAATTGGTTTTGATGAAGGTTTGAAACGATTAGAAGAGAAATTGTCATTAAATCCTCATAAAATACCCACAATTGCTATTGAAAGTCTTCTAATACACCAAAATGAACAGTAATCTCTTGACAATATTTAGATATTTGATAATTATCTGTAATTATTTACAGATGGTTCACTATGTACGTAATAATGTTAAACGATATTGAGAAACAAATCAAAATCCATACGTATTCACAAACGGTTCCATTACCAATTGATCAGTTTTTGGTGCAAGCTAGACGAGAAATGCCAGAACTTGTAAAGACTTGTGAATCTCCTGAAACACTCCTAGCAGCATATCTGCAGGCTTGTAAACACGATTGGCAACAAACTGTGAGTGGTATATCGAAGAAAGAGATTTTACATTTGGCGGCAAAGGTCCTTGTAAATGTGTACAAAACGAAACTATTAACTGACCATTAATTAATGAATTGTACTTGCTTTTGCTGACAGATTGCTTTAACAATAATAATTGTATATCGAGCCATATTTGGGTGACACAATGTCACCAGTTGCGATACTTAACTCTCAAGTGAAGATTGTGCTTAAACCGTACCATAGACCAGTGGGTGGATACCTCCCAGAATCAGTAAATTCACTCGTTTTATGTGCCGCCTAAAGCAACCTGCTTCAAGGCGTTGTGTCGCTAAAATATGGCTTTGATTTTTTAATTTCCAATTATATTATATTCAAAATCAAAAGGTATTTGTAGTCCTCATTGTAATAAAATTTCATTTAATAATTGATAGGAAGGAAGAACAGATTAAAACGCAATTCCTTTAAAAATAACTTGTTTTTATTTACGAGAAAATTGATAAATAAATCTTTTATGTATACAGATTTGTTTCTAATCGTCCTTTGATTATTTTCAATTGAAATTGTAAAATAATCATACACATGAAAAGAATTTTATGTTCCCACAGCTAGCACACCGTTTTTCACTTGAAGTATGAAAAAGGCCGGCTTAAATGTGTGGGGTGATAATAAATTGATAAAAAAAAATGATTCTTCGAGATACTTACACTTTCAATTCAAACTGGAGAACACCTGGAACAAGGAGAAATAACGTTTAGTATTTCGGTAAAATTAGTAACAAATATGTTAAATAATTAGTTTATAATTCAGACCTGTTGAGCATTAATTGATAACCATCACGGTGTTATGGTCAAATAAAATTACATCATATTCTGATTACCTATAGTACGAAATATATAAAAAGTGGGACTTACCAGGTGTTGTTAGAATGATGAACCCATTTGGAACTGCCCCATTTGAATGGTAAAACTGGAATTTCTAGAGTATAACAAGTCTCATTGTCAGCTGTAAAAATTTTATTGCAAAACAATTTACAATTAATTGAGCCCTAATTGAAAGAAAGAAAAATAAAAAGAAGGAAAAAATTAGTTGCCACTTTTTATAGTTGATGGTAACAATGAAAAAAATAATACCCATTCAGGTTCTTGGACAATATTTACTTATCTCCAGTTTTGAAGAATAATTACAACATAAATGTATTTAATTAAAACAAAGATGTAGAAGAAAACAATTAAAAAAAAAAATTATGTCTCAATATATTTAACGTCACCCTGCCAGCAATACAAAAATTATAATTATCATCTGTAAATTTTTTTCTTTTTTTTTTCAACTATAATTTAAGATAAATCTTAAATAATCTGTACAGAGAACCTAAAAATTGCTTTATAGTTTGTCCAAGTATTGAGAAAGATCTGGGAGTCCTTCTTTAAGACCTTTTCTTTTACGTGTTTCCTACAATAAAACAAAAAGATTCCAATTAGTCAAAGTTGTGCACAAACAAAACAATAACTTTTTTGTAAGTTCCCCTATTCAAGCCAAGGAAATTCTTAAAATTCCAAGACTGAAACTTTAGAACTAATCATAATCTCCCATCAAAAGCAATCACTAAACTGACTAATGGACTGGATTTAGTGTTGTCTGGAGATGGGACTAGAAACGATTCAGACACTCAATTCTAATTACCTGAACAATAGCGTATGGTCTAGTGCTGAGCTCCAATGGATCACCTGGAAGAATTTGCCAATGGTCAAATACGCACTGAGGGAAGGCCTGTCCACCAGTGTTTGAACGTAAATCAGCGGTGAAACCGAATGATTCATTTACAGGTAAATATGCTTTAACAACAAACATTGGAGTACCAGCCACCTGCATTTCTTCAAATACATGACCACGTCTTCTATTCAATACACCATAAATACCACCAACAGCAACTTCAGGACACTAACAATAATTAATAATCATAGTAGAGACAAAAATTAAATTTTCTGGTATTTATATACTCACTTGAATTTCACATTGGTATACAGGTTCCATCAATCTTGGTGCAGCTGTTAAAAGACAAGCATACAAACAACGTCTAGTTGTTGGAATAATTTGACCACCACCACGATGGATAGCATCAGCATGTAGGGTGACATCATAAATATTAAATCTAACACCACGTAAATTCTCTTCAGATAAAACACCTTCTTTGGTTGCCCATTGAAAACCGGCAACAACTGAATCTTTAAT
>JAZBHA010000523.1:35580-49543 GCA_037464855.1 Iselma pallidipennis | reverse complement strand
TAATTCTTCTTTTTTTTGTACGTATTACACCTGTAATTATGCCTTTTCAGAGATTAATCAACATTGACCATGAAAACTATGAGAATTGATTTTTATAAAAATAGAAATCGACTAGACACTTTGTTAGAATTAAAAAACTGGTACCAAAAAAATGGTTCTTTTTTAGTACAAATAATTGTTGCAAAAATTAAAAAAAATAGTTTCGTAAGGCATGATGTTGTCGTACTTGTGCCCTTCTAATTATTGATAATTGATCAGTGTTTTAATATCCGCTGACGATGGCCATCCAATGTCCGAAACTGGTTCAATTAATACAGGAAAAGTATTAGTATCACAAACTACGGTTTACTAAACAGGTCTTTTTAATATAAATCGAAAACGATTTGGTCAGATTTTTTTTTGATTGACATGTCTCGAGATTTCTTTTTAGTATAGCTCTTGTTGTTGTTGTTAAGAAGATTGAAAAAAAGTCTCTTGAGAATAAAGTGTCACCTTTTCTATTTTTCAAGTCCATTGGAAATTGAAAATTTCATATAAAAGTCAGTCGTTGTCAATTTTATGATTGAAAAACCACCAAAATTAAATGATTGATTTTCCCCAATAGAATCAAATTAAAATATAAAAAGTCTGTAATATTTTAAAAGATTCTACCTGTAATAAGAAAAAAAGGCGCACGTGTATCGAATGTTGAATGATTACTAACTAATTAGTCAAGTTTCTTTCTTGTTCAAGAGATTTTTTGTATAAAACTGTTTCAGTTATATAAGAGATTCTCAATAATTGAAGCTATTAATTTTAAATTTATTTATAGGACAATTAAAATTTAAAATTACTTTTTTTCAAAGTTTTTTCTTGTCAAGTCCGCTTAGTTAAAGAATTCGAAGGAAATTGGGTAATTTTTTGCTATGTGACCAATTAAATGAATGAAAAAATTGCGAATTTTAACATAGTTACAGGTAAAAAATGCCACGTGTATGGGATTTTTTTGTATTGTTCCATATTGAATAGTTCCATTTTATCATTTGATGGAACATTTTTATTTTTTTAATAGTGAATTATCAATGACCTACAGTAGTTATCATTTAGAAAAAAAAAACATACTTTTTATTAACAATAAAAACATACATAGTGGTTTTATGATTAAGTAAAACATTAGCCAGGAAAAGAAAGAAATGTGTGATATCCTGTTTATCGTATCAGCAGAATGTCCTAAATCTTCTGTTTATATTGATGAATACATACAATTAAGTTTAAAGTGTTGCAAATATTGAGTATTTTTTGATACTGACGGTATTGTAAACTCTACAATAATATTATTGCTAACAACAATTATTATTAGTAGATATCGATATTCTAATAATTCCTTTTTGGTAGCTTTGTTGTTGTTGTTGTGAAATCACGAAATTGTACCGCAAATTTTCGGATAACCCCAAGCATTAAATGAGAGCGACCACCGAACATTATACAGTGTGATCTACAAAATGTATAGTCAAGTGTGCTATAATAAACGTATGTCTTTGTGTAGATATTGATTCAGACAGTTGAAGCAATAATACTTGTTTTAATATTCGACTCCGATTCTCCATTAGTTTAATACTAACTAATGATGACAGATTAATTACAAACAGTAAAGCGTAGACATACGTTCCAAAGCCAACACTTACGACTATGAATTTTGTAGATCACACTGTATTATTATAGTTGAAATTTTATATAATTCTAGCATGAGATACACTTATTTTTTTGTTAGGAATTTTCAAAAAAAAAGGTTCGATAGATTGTCTAACCAACTTGTTATACTATTTTGTGAAATAAGTTCATTAAAAATTGAAAATTGGATGAAAAGTTACAAATTCTCTCATAGATATACATATGTGGGTATTGTGGGTATAATAAATTTAGAAATTTCCAACAGTTTCTTGTCTCTCTTCATTATTATGTAAGATAATAATTATTTATTACAAAATAGTTATTATCACTTTTTTCAAATAATATAAAATAATACAATATAATAATTTAATAGATAAAAAGTTCAAGGTTTAGAGGACAGTGATTTATAGAAGACTTTTTGATTTTCAATTGACTCTCGAAAGTTTATCAAAAATTCTCTAAATATTTATTATAATTATAATATATACAAAAATAATTTCAAGTTAAAAACAAATTCAATAAATTCATCATTATACATAATATATTCAACTTATTGTTCTTTCAATTATTATTAATTTTAATTGATCTATTATATATAAAAAAGGCAAATAATAATGATTATTAGAACCCGTTTATCAGGCAGGATTTATTATAGTCACTATTATACATAGTTATGTGTGTATTACCACTCGTATAGAACGTGATTATCATCCATCTCCTCTATGAATATAGAGGTAATGATGCCAAAATAATTTTTAAAATAGAAAATTAGGCTAACCCATTTAATTGGAATTTTCCACAAATTTTTGATTCATATTTAAAACTGTAGCGCCGTACGTACAATATTTTTCTCTCTCTATGGTATGTTATAAAATTATTAGCATATTTATAAAGGGCTGATAAAGGGCAAAAATTCGTTATGAATTTATGAATTTTTGGAGAGAAAGTTTGAAAGCTTTCAGCGGAATTTTTTCAACAGACATTCATTTCAGCAATAACAAATAACCAATCAACGAAAGACGTAAGTCTTCGATTAGATCAATAATGTTGATTACCTCTCATTTAGTTGCCTGAAATTTCATATTTGAAAGATCAGTCCATCCACAAATGGTAAATTCAGTAAAGTGTCTACATTGATTTGATATGATTTAGCACACCCGCTAGATTTTTCTTCTTATATCACATACATAAGTACACGTTTTAAGTTAGATCAGATTCAATTTTCTACATTATAAAATTAACATTAAATTTTCTTCTTATATAATGTTAATAAAATGGAAATTTGCACAGAATTTAAATTGCTACGAGCAAAAATTGAATATTATTGTAATTTTATAAACTGTTAATTAAATGGTTATGATGTAATAACATATTTTATCCGTATTTATCGTTTAAATTATCATCGACAGATCCTGTAATAGAATTTTTGCAAAAAGAAAAAAAAAACAAAAAGACAAATCGATGTAATCTCTTAAAGGCGAAGGATGCAGGAAAAAAACAACCACCATACTTTCAGTAATGGTTTGAAAGATGATTGTAATAATTTCCAAAATCATGATTCATCTTCCCTTTATCTGTCTTCTGTCGTTCTTTTATGTTATTTTTACCTATTAGATTCTTTTCATCCCTTCTTCTCGGCATTTTTAAGATAAAATTCTCGTTAGTGTAGGTAGAGTGTTTTTCCTTCGACGTTATACGTTTTTATATTTTTTATTTATTCTATTGTTTTGAACAAGACTATAGTATGATCTATAAAATTTATAGTGTTGACTTTGAATCACGTAACGAACGTATGTCTACACTTTACTACTTTTCACTAACCTGTCAGATTAAGTTAGGTTAATGTTAATGACATGTGTATTGGCCTGCATTGGAATTACTCAATTAATATTTAAACATTGTTTCGAGAACCGAAACAGAGTTTTAATTAAATCTAAGAAAATTAATTCGACAAACTAAAGTGTCGTATAATTTGTGTAGATAGCGTTGCTGCAGTAACTAGCTGAACTATCACGCACGCATGGACATACGTTTTGCCATGGCACACTTTGACCATATACATTTTATAGATCACAATGTAAACATATTATTGATGGAAAATATCTTGATAGATCGTTGACCTTGTTTTTTCTCTCCTGATGATAACAGCAACCAAAAAAAAATTGTATCAAAAATACCACACAATTCAGTTTGAACTGGTGTTAACAGTCAGGGGTTGTTTCTGTCACAATTGACATTTATTACTCCACACACACAAAGCAAAAAAAAGGACTTTGCTGACCAATATATTTTTTTACTCAAAAGAAGAGAATTCGTTTTGGTATAACACAGTTTTTTTTTTTAATTAAAGTATTATCGTAATAATGAATTATTAAAAGCGGATATTGAAAGATATAATAGACGATTTCATATTGGAATCAATATTTAAAGTAATATTTCTTTTCGAGTTCTTGTCGTAGTGGCCGTAGAGGAAATATAAACGAGAAGAGAACCGAAAAATGAGGATAGATTTATATTTAAAATTGAGAAATGTCTTTAGGAATGAATTGATTTTATTTTTAATCATTTTATAAAGATACAAGAGAATTGAGAAATATTCGAAAGTTGAAAATTTTCCTTAAAAAAAAATTTTCAACATAACCATTATTATTATCGTCATCAATATGGGATCAATAAATTTTTTATATATAAAATATAGAAAAACAAATAACTACTTCACCTTTGCGCATTACTAAATTACTATCTATTTCCTAAAACAATACGTCTTTTTTTTGTTGTTGTTGTTTATCATTATTTATACCTGTAATAAAATTGATTAACGAGTTCAATTAGGATAAAATGTACACAAGTGTACCTGAAATGCTAAAAAAAACACACACGCACGAAAAAAAAAATGGTATTAGTAACACAAAGAGTTTTTTAATTTACAATTTCATTAAATACGAACAAAGGGAGACACACAAAGGGGAAAAGAGAAAATTGGGTGAAATAAAACCTAAACTAAATATGTACTGAATGCTACTGATAGATAACTTTGTAAAACTATATACAGTAGAAACTCGATTATCCGGCCCTCAGTTATACGGATTCGCGATTATCCGGACTGCCAACCGCGATCAAATATGTATGCTTTATAAGTACATACGTACGTACGAAAATGTATTTTTTAAAAATTTCTGAACAAACATTGATTTTTGTTGGTAAGTTCGATTTGTTTTTGTTGTTTTCAATACACACCTAGCATTATGTATTATATAATAATATGTACATATGTATAAAAATCGCTTTTCTTCATACATTCAATTATCCGGATTTTCGATTATCCGAATGCCTAACGACAACAATTAGTCCGGATAATCGAGTTTCTACTGTATTAGAAGTTGAAATATCTAAAGAACAAATCTAATTGGAAAACTTTTACATACGTACGTATTTAAATTTTATCAAGATCTTCAGCTAAACAGGTACAATTTCAATTAATCGATTTTTTTAAATATAGAATATAATAACAGACAATCTTTTTGTGTACACAATATGATGAAATATCTACCAACATTTCCTCTACAAATCCTCTCTGTAGATGATGATATTATTATTTGCAATAGCCGGATTTGTATGTGTGCATTGTGGTAATATTTAGTTTTGGTAGATGAAACAATACGAGAGAAAAGCAGGAAATGGTCTCAAACTGAATATCTCTAGAGTTTCCCCCCTATTTAATTTTGATAACATCATTGTATACATATGCACGATTATTTTGGTCTAGTTGCATACAATAACAACAACAACAACAACAAAGATTATAAATTGTTTGATGAAATACATTTGCATTTCAAATTTTCTAAAAGACTAAAATACTAAAAATTTGTGGGTGCAAAAAGAATAATTTTGTAACACAACACTCTGTTCTTGGCAACTGTTCTGTTTGAAATAAAGATCATAAAACACGCGCCAGAAACATGCACACACCCAGAATATAGAGTTATCTTTTTCCCAAAATAAAATTATTCCAGAAACGTACTATATGTGGGATAGAGTCATCCTATCGCTATCCTGTCTATTATATTAAACAGGGGAAAAGATCCTCATTAAACTTTTGATGTAAGAGGGATAGGTTTTATAGTTGACACATGAACTCTAAAGATTATCGCTTCATCATCCAATATTTATTAACCCTTTAATAGGTGAAATTTCACCCCATGCAAATTTTGTTTTTCAGGTATCATTGAAAAACGTAACTAATTGTTCGGGTACTTTATCAGGTTGTCAATAATTAGTGTTTACACAAATTTCCACTCATGATACCTTTAAGGTGATTTCCCTTGATGAGACCTTTTAATAAGGGTTAACTCTGATAGGGAATTGAAAATTAGAGATATGTAAATTTTAAGAGCAAAATAGAAAACAAGTCTTGGCATTTATGATGATTTTCACATGTTGTATGTATAAATTGCGAATTTATTTTTAACTAAAAATAAGAAAAGTAAGGTCATGCTTTATTCAGACTGGTCTTGATTTTGATTTGTCACATTTGTTTTTTGTTATATAAAAATTTATGTATGGAAAACGAAAATAACCAACGAAATATTTAATCAATAAATATGTTTACCGGGCAAAACTGTTAGAATTTAATAATATAAATAAATATAACGAAAGAGAGAAGTAATTTGTTGTTTAAATATTAAATTAGAGATGATAAAATTATCTTATCAACAGTGTATCAATATATGTAGGTATTGTTGTTAGTTTTTCGTAGTTTTTGGCACGGAATTTTTATTAAATAAAATCTCAGAATTTTCACAGAATTTCCTTGAAAATCCATTTTTGTTGTATGATTTTGGGATGAAACAAAATTATAACCATAAATTTATCGGATTTTTATCACTAATAAATAAATAAGTACGGTTCTATGGGGTGTAATAAAATGTGTGTATTGTTTGATAAGGAATTCGGGTTGTTTTATTGTTATGATGGAATTGCGTCGATTTTTATTTATAAAAATTGTTGTTTTTTTTCGTAAAAGTTCTTTATTTATTTAAAATTTCCCTCAATAATTTCACCTTTTAGTTAGAATTAATTTTGATTACAAAATTTTTTTACCTATATCGTTACCCATTACCCGATTTTCTAAATTGAAAATTAATTTAAAAATTAATCGATAGACAATTGTTTAAAACTTCCTTCAATTCCAAATAAATCATCATAATTAGTGGGTTTGCCAGGTCGTTTCGACTCGTCAGCCTTCACCATTTCTTGTTCTTTGAACCATGCTCTATATTCCATAGCAGTTTTCATCCATAAATCCATATAGTAATCAGTTGTTTTATTTGTACCACCAAATTCTTCTGGTAAAATATCCTTCGGTACCATTTTATACAATGATTCTAAACTGTCATGTATAAATATACGTTTACGTATTTTTTCTTTAACAAATGGTTTAACCCATGATATCAATTTGTTAACAACCGGCGAGGCATTAATTAAATGTACTTCTTTCACTTTAACCGGATAAGCTTCTTGTACACAAATAAGAAATTTTTTTATTGTAATCGGATTAACTTTTAGAAAATTATTCCAACTTGCGATACTAGCATCAACAACATAAATATCACCAGCAACACCAACTTCTTCCGTTTCTAAACGTATATCACCAACCATTAATGCTAATTTGAAAGCATCTGCTATATCCGGTATCTCGAAAATCTCTTTTACACAACGAAATACTGTAAGACGACAACCATTTTTTGTTAGTTGTGGTAATGTTGGTGCATGTCCTAATTGTATAATTGATTGTAATTCTGGTCTTGTTACATCACGATTTGCAAAGAATTCCGGTATAGCTGTACGCATTGTAAAATACATATCTAATTTTCGTTTACATTTTTCCAATGAAAAATTACAACCACGCAAAAATGTCATTATACGTTGATCATCCCATTCATTTGGTAAATGGGGTTGTTTACGTAACCAATCTTTAATTGCTGCCAAATGACTATCACGAGTTTTGATATCTTCATTTAGTGATTTACGAATCCCTATTTGTTGTTCGGGAGTTGGTTGAATTAAATTTATCATTTTTTTGTTTTATTTTTCAATTAATCACACAACACAGCACAACACCTTAATGATGGGATGGAATCTGTTCAAAAACTGTGCTGCTTGTTTTCAATAAAATTAATACTGACGAGAAACTACACTTGCTTCAATTTACGTAACAATAGTAACCGGAGCACTATTAATTAATTCTCGATATTTGTGTTTACACTTTACACTTATGTATAAAACACAAAAAAATTCACTTATTTACACATATTTCGTGTTCGATCTGATAGCGTTGGTAGTTCTAGTGAAAGTGAAATTATTTTTCTAAACAGAGACTGGAAAGTTCTTGTTGCAATCTCTTATTTCGTATTCTACCTTCTCCTACTACCTATCAACAACAACAGCAACAACCAACAGCAACAACATGAAAATTTGAGAAACGTCAAGAACTGGTTTTCTCTGTTGACCTTAAACAATAATTTCATTTTAATAATACATGGGTTGTAAAGAATTTCATAAGAATAATAATAGTAATAATAGTGCAATTTTTAAGTTACATTTCACAAACGCTGCTTAAGTTAATGAATGGTTAATGGTCTAATTTATTTTGGGAAAAACCCAAAGTATAAAGAATCAAAAATAAATATGTAAATAGAACCAGTATTAATATAAAAGAAAGAGAGAAACAAATAAGAATCTAAAAATTTCTAAAAACAACAACACATAAATAACACGAATTATAAGAGAAATAAACCGAAAAAACAGGACTATAGAGTAGTATTTTTCACAAAAGCTGAAAAATACTCTTTTCTACTGATTGTGAGCATAACGAAACGACTTCAATTTCAAATTAATTTTGCAATTTTTTGTTAGGCAAACTTTACAAAAAAGATGTTTTAAACAACATATTCGTATGTTTGTGGTTGTGTTGTATGTTTGTTGTATGTACCTACACTCACGTCTCTTCTAACTTAATAAAATTATAAAGTCTTGTTTACATAAGTGAGCAATCGAAAACCTCTCCCCACACTCACTGAAATCCTCGAATTTCGCATTCTGAAACTGAATTTTGCGGTTGAAAATAATTCAATCAACAAAGTCTACATAAACAAAACGGGAAATACAAAATTTCCATTTATCTTTCTTTTTGCGAGGCAAAAAAAGCAGCAGTAACAAGTAAAAGTTTTTCTTTTTAGAACTTTTTTTTTTGATTGATATTTCTGAAACTGTAAGATCTAGGTGCTAAATTGTTATGTAAATATTAAAGGGCATGAAAGCAGCAATTGTGTTATGTTTGAATGTAATTGTAGAGGTAAACAATACAAAGTCCAAAAGTTTAGTAAACCAGCAGTAATCAAACATAGTTATTGATTTCGAAAGACTATTACTGAGTTTTTGTAATTTGGATTAAATTGTATGTTAGGAATGTTAGGAAAGACCTTTAAAGAGTGAATGACTCTGGAAAGGTTTTCTAACTGAAACAATTCAGTTTATAGTAAATCCACCATTTTAGAGATGAAGGAGTCTAGACTCTAGAGAAATGACTAGAAAATGTGAAAATACACTAGGAACTTTATTTCTATTGTAATACACATAAATATTTTTATAATCTTCCTTAATTTTTATGTTGATATTGGCATTGTTGTTGAATTTGTTTAACGACTGCTGTGTACTATTATAATCCAAAGTCCAAAGTCTAAAATGTTTATAGTTTACCTCGTAACTGTTTCTATCTTGTTCTGTTTTATTGTAATGATTAGTCACTAAACAAAGCTAGTCGATCAGGGCCCCCATACCGTGTTGAGTTGATGATGTCATCTACTTGTTGTAGGATTACCGGTCCAATTATAAAAGTGGACTTTGATATCTGAAAGGCTGGGTTTTCCTTGCAGGAAACTACAACTTTATAGAATACATAAGTCATAAGTACGCTCGTGCATATGACTAATGTCACGTTTCATTTCGAGACTCTCCTGTATGCACCTACACCTACAGGTGAAATATACATAAAGTGAATGCTAAAACGACTATCCGCATTGTTACATGCATCAATGCATGTATCTGTGTCTAGTATGCAGGCGCTTTTAGAGTCAAATATTGCTTTTCTCTCAAATAAAATAGCTTTTTTTTTGAATAGGAAAAGTTCAAAGCGTTTTGTTAGAGATTATTATCTCCATACACTGAGGACGGAGAGAACAAAAGAATGTAAAAGTTTGCCAACAGTTTATCCGCTTTACAGCATAATTTTCCATTTTGTTTCATAATTAATCAACGTTTTCAATATAAAGTTTGTTTAATAGAGGAGTTAATTAGGAATATAGACCCTTGTCGACCTTTAGGAAGTCATTGACAAGTACGACTAATAAGGGAAGTTGGATGAGGTTTCTTGGTATAAAGCTCATTACGTAAACTGATCAATTGATCAATCTTACTTCCCTTTAATGGACTTGTTATTGTTATTACTTATACATTATATTGGAGTAGGTACCTGAAATGAACATACAAAACACACACACAGAGAGGTGTCTGTGTGTTTTAACCTTGCATGACAAAAAAGATCGCCGTATGGACTTTGTACACATGTTGATCATATAGGATGCCAACATTGGAATCTCCTCCCTTTTTAAATGTGTTGTGTGTTGTGTATGTGTATCTTCACCATATGGTAAAATTAGATGCTTGAATTAACGTTCCAAAGTGCAAAATGTTTATTTTTAGTAGACTGGCGTTATATAAAGTTTCTAAAGATTTTAAAATTCGATTTTTCTATACAAGACAACCAAATAACAAAAGAAGTGAAAAGTCTGAAAGAAAATCAATTAACAACAGACAGACAGACAGAGAGTTTCAGTTGGTTGCGCAAGATTACAATTTGTATCTTGACACTTTCACAAATTAGATTTTTGTTCATCAATTTTATGTTATACATGGTATACAACATATGTACATATATGTACATATGTATGTATGTTGGGAGATCGACTGATTTCCAATAGGCAAGAGAAAATTCATTTTCCATCGATTTTCCATGAAATCATCCAAAAAATTCAAATAATCTCTAAAGTCTACGTGAGGGAAAATTAAAAAAAATACGATAAATTAAATTGATTTCCTTCTCCGCCATATTCATTACAGTAATAGGAAAATTAATGTTATTAGTTAAAATAGTTCAATAATTCATAATTCAAACCCAACTGTTTGGAGGGTGGTTGGTTATAGGTATATCTATATATACATATGAGAATAATAAATGGGTTCTCAAATCCTTTTTACTATTTCTGTGTGCAGTTATACAGGCCATTTGAACAAAATTGACTGAGAAATAAGATCATATTTTTATTCCTGTTATTATTATTATTATTATTCCAAATTGGAAATCTGATTATTTTCATGATGAGATCTCATGAAAAATAAATTGGAAAATGTAACGAATCTTTAAATTGGAAGTTATTTCATGTAATTTGGTATAAAATGAAAACTGTTATTAACACTTTTTCTTATAATATTTTGTATGATAATTTAACTTTATCGTGTTTTATTGTTATTATCATTATTATTTTCAAGAAAATAGATACGTCATTTTTTTTAATTGATTAAAAATCCATTATTAAGAAAAATGTACAGTGTGATCTACAAAATTTATCTGCCATGACAAACGTATGTCCTTGCTTACTACCGGAACGCCATCTATTCAGATTTTAGGATATCCTTCCAAAATTTCATTGTTTTTGGCATAAACGTCATTAACATTAACCTAACTTAATATGACAGGTTAATAACACAAACGATAAAGTGTCGACATACGTTCCTGACGTCATTCTAACAATAAGTCAATATTCATTTAATCATAAATTGTGTAGATCACGCTGTAGTATAATTATGATGTTGCATTAGAAGGAAAAAAACTTTTCTGGTTGGTTGTATGTCTATTAAATTGTAAATTGAGAAGTAGAGAAGCAGAAAATATGAAAATTTATAAGCTTGACTGCATCTAAAGCCCCTTTTCTCTTGATTCTCTTGTTTGTCTTTTATAAATTCTATTTTTCTTCTTGTCTCTGTTCAAAATGATGAATTTATACAAATATCAGAACTGAATAAATATTCCAATCAATGTCTTATTATTATTATTATTATTTGATTCCAGGTTTGCAGTCATTTAAATATTGAGTACGAATCGGATTATTTCGGATTGAAATATGAAAATAATAAAGGTGAAGAATTATGGTTGAATTTACGTAATCCATTAGATCGACAAGTGAATTTTCACGGACATGCACAATATTTACGTTTAGCATTACGTGTAAAATTTTGGGTACCACCACATATATTACAACAGGAGAGTACAAGGTAATGTCAATATTTACAAATAAATCTTTTAAATATATTATATAATAATAAAGAATTTGTTTTTTATGTTATATACAGACATCAGTTTTATCTTCATGCTAGATTGGAGTTTAAAGAGAACCGTCTGATTGCCCCTGACTGGAATACAGTAGCCAGACTTATCGGTTATATAGCACAAGCTGAAATTGGTGATCTTAATGAATTAGATCCACCATACAATATTTATGATGTAGCAACAAATTTAACAATAACATCAACAACAACAACAACAACATCGAATTTATTAGAAGAAAATGATGTAGATGTAGAAATAATAGAAGAGAAACCCAACGATTTATTACAAAGAATTATATTTTATCATCGTAAATGTAATGGTATGAAGAGTTCATCAGCTGAATATTGGCTTTTACAAGAAATCTCCGAATTTGAGAATTTCGGTGAAGAATATTTCCATGGAAAATTCTCATCATGTAATAATATAACATTATTTGGTGTTGGTCCGCATGGTATTACAATGTACGATAAAGAGAATATAAATAATAAAAATAAAAAAGAATTAATATCATTTACAAATATAACAAGTGCAACATCGCATAAAAAATTATTTAAATTAGAATATATAAATGTTGATAATAAAGAAGCACAATTAAATATAAAATTAGATTCAAATCATATGGCTAGTAGTTTATATCGTGCTGTTACTGAGAAACATGCATTTTATAGTTGCGAAACCGTACGTAGTGCTGTTACATCGCAATTTATACGAGACTTAAAAGGGACCATTGTATCGATATTTAATGAAGATTCAACATTAGGTAAAAAGTATGTTTTCGATATACGACGTACATGTCGAGAAGTATATGATAATGTACGACGTGCTTTATATCTAAAGAATGTTACGGAAACAACAATGGCGAAACGTGATATTAACGGCAATCCTAGTGGAGATAACCGAAATGTAAGTTATTTGAAAATCTTGAAAATAATAAAACAGTTTGTTAATTTTTTGATTTCTTCTATTTTGATAGAACTCCCAAGAAAAATTGTCAGGATTTCGATTTTTGGATGCTATGACTTGTAAAATCTGTATGGATAATCAGATCAATGCTGTTTTCGTACCGTGTGGACATGGTGTTGCTTGTACATTATGTGCATCGAAATGTGAACGTTGTCCAGTTTGTCGGGCTGATATAAAACAAGTTCAAAAACTCTATTTAAATATCAATATCAAAGATATGGTATGTGTTTAAAGAATTACAACAACCATTTGTTTTTGACAGTCTTCTTAGAAACGAAAACTATTTAGTCTTATATACTATGTGTTATAATTTTTGTGATTTCTTTTTTGTTTTAAATAGATGTATGAATGTTGATTAATGAAAATCTCATATTGAGATTTTCGCACTAATTTCTTTTTGATATTTATATATATATATATATATATATTTACATTTTTTACTATGTAAAGTTTTTCTTATAAAAAATCTTTTTCTCAATTGTTGACAATAGTTACAAGTGCATAATACAATAATTGTTGTAAAATTATTGGGAAACTTGACATATTTTTTAGTCATAATAATAGTAAAAAATATCAATGCAAATGACTTTGAATGTATAAATATTTATCAATTGGTAAACATCATTATTATTATACTTTGGTAAAAATGTTAGTATTATGAATTATTCAAAAATAAAACAAAAAAAAATATTGAGAAGGCATAAAAAATTTGTGATAAAATTGTGATATGTTTTTGCATTCATTCAAAGTCAGTTAAAATCATTATTTCTTTGGGGATATAAAATTCTGTTATATTTATAAATCAATATACATAGGTATGACTATAAAAAAAATTGGGAAAAAATTGTACGAAAGTATGATGTATAATTTTTTTTGTTTTTCTAGTATTATTATTATTATTATTAT
>JAZBHA010000523.1:0-29925 GCA_037464855.1 Iselma pallidipennis | reverse complement strand
ATTTATTGATTAGAAAACGAAAAAACGAAATGAAACAGGAATTTATTTATGAATAGTGATTTCAATTTTAAATTGCAGTATACCTACTTTTTTTTTCAAATCAAATGAACAATAGTTCAACAACAAAAAAAGTGTATTGCTTTTTTTGTTGTTATTATTATTATTATTATTACATGTATAGGTAATGATAATACGTCAGTAGTTTTAATTGCATGATATCGCAATTTTTTCCCTTTCTAGTCAAAAAATTACTAAATGTTATTATTTTATCCAAAAGTCGTGAACTTACATTCGATTATAGTTCAATCCGGATTACACCTAGTTGTGATAAATATGTTTTTTTTAAGTTATTTATTATTTTCAATACATACATATGCACCTATACTATAATATACATATGTATGTTATATGTTTATATAATATTTTAGAACTAATTATTATAGTTGAGAAATTATTCGTTTTATTAATTTCCATTTTATTGTAAATTTTTTTGATAAATATAAAGAACATCGATACTATGTTACTGGTACAATAGTGGTAAAAAAATTATTATTATATAATGTACAGTTTTAATTATTATTAGGTTAATATAATAAAAGTTCATAATGTCAAAACTATTAGCACTTTCAATCTAGACGATTGTAAACAGACATAGATTATATTTTTCGCATCACATTTTTTGACCTAACCGAGCTAAACAAAAGGTCATCTCATTAAATATTATTTATAAATTTTTATATACATACATACATACATACATACATACATACATACTTATATGTATGTATATATGTATATAAATTGATAAAAACGAAAGGAAAATAATAAATTAAGATTAAATTAAGATACACGATAAGGGGCTGTTCAGACACGCATGTTAATGATCATTAGCGCCCACACAGCGTATTTGATATCCTTGTCTGTCTTATGTCACAGCGATAAGTTGCGACTGTCGACTCGTGATTCTTCGTTTGCTTAATGATCATTAACATGCCGTGTCTGAACAGCCCCTAAGAAAACTTTTTTTCGTAATGATTATCAACTCTCTTTACAGGTATTATTATTATTTAGAAAAAGAAAGCAATGGACAAAATTCAAGTAAAAAAAGAAATAGAAATAAATGATATAAATAAACAACAATCTGAACTATATCACCATCATCACCATCATCAGCACCATCAACAACAACAACAAGAAATATGTTTTGTATGTGGTAATAAAAATCATCCACATTCATATTGGTTAAATATAAATCCAATACCAAATAAACCAAAAGAACCATATTTTCCATTTTTAAATTCACATCAACCACCAGATGGTTATAATCAATATAATAATAATATAAAAAATGAATTAAATATTGTACCAGCATGTTACCTATGTTATACAATGTTAATACAACAATGGAATATGTATGAAATAACATCAAGACCACACAGTGAACGTTTATATTGGTTAAAACGTGTTGATAATGGTCCATTTACTGGTGCTGATATGGGTCTACAAGGAGAATATGCGGCACAGGTCTTAGGATTAAATAATGAAAATAATCATATAACAACAACAACAACAACAACAAATAATAATAATAATATTAATAATAATAGTAATATTAGACCACCTAGTCGAAGAGATGATATGAAAATTGATTTGCCACCTGGTCCATCACAGGTAAAAATTATTTATTATATTAATAAATAAGCATGGAAAAGTTTTTGTAGTATTTTGAAAATAAATAGAGATTAATTTTTTTTCCTTTTCTTTTTGTTTCAAATAGTATTATTTTAATATAACTGTAAACAATGAATTTTATTATTATCATTGGCTCGTGGAAATGTTGCAGCCATTATCAGTAATTAAATTCTATATTTACCTGTACTTAAAATTATCTGGATATAACAAGATCTTTTCTTTTTCAATAATTTTTTAATTGTCTGCAGTACAGTTTATTTGAGAGATAGTAGAGAATGTAGAATAGTGAGTAGTTTTTTTGTCGTTACTAAATTTTTGTTTAACTGCAATCGGTAGATAATAATAGAAAATGCATTTTCAAAAATTTAGATTGATCTATTCTTAATTTTTCTAACATTTAATAAAAGTAAATATATTACTCCTACTATTTACTAATTCTAATACGTAACGTTTCTTTTGAAATCCTAGATTTGTCTGATTCTTTCAGGTTTTTTTTTGCGAATCCAAAAAACTCATCAGTTAAAAGTCCAAACTACTACTTTTTTCGTTTATAGAACGTTATAAAATCCCCACTTTATACCTATACGTGTTTTTTTTTATTTCTCTCAAATATAAAAATCATTAAAACATGTTGATCATAATTCGATAAAAATCTCTATCTCTATCTCCTTTACTTTCCTGCTAGGAAGTTTTCTATTGTACATTATCAAGGTCTTACGTGAATAATTATTCGACATACGTATCTGTATCTTTGTGTATAGAACCTTTTTCTTCTTAATCGTCTGTTTTACATTTAATTTGGTTGGTTTACGATTTGTTATTTTGTGTGTGTGTGTGTGTTTTTTTGTTGGTAATTTAGTGTTAAAAACCTACGAAAATTAACCATAAAATTACTGAATCTTATTGGTAAGTTTTTTTTTGTTTTCGTGTTATGTTTATTAAGAAATTTTTGCATAACGTGTTACTTCCTACAATTTGTTGTTTCTCTTTTTTTCGTGTGTGTGTCTGTGTGTGTTTGTGTTGATTACAAAAGGCGACAAATATTTTCATGTAAATTTTGGTTTGACGTGTTTTCTCAGTTTTACACTAATATGATAGGAACACAAATTATTTGATTTTTTTCAGTCTATAACCAATTGTTGATGAAATACTTAAAATTTTATCAACAATTTTTTTTTTACAACAAATACTTGAACGATAGTGATCTTAATCTTTTTTGTTGTTAAACTAGAAACAAAAAACACATGATTTTTACGAGAATTTCATTATTTATTGTTGAAAATTTCCATTGTCGTGTTTTGTTTTTGTTTTTGTTATAAATATTGTTTTAGATGGTGAATGAACATAGAGATCATTATAATCGTAATGAGATGGTGATACCACCAGATGGGGCATTAGATTTAACCCATTCACAATCAACAACAACAATACAACAAGTTCCATCATCATCATCGTCATCATCAGTATTTCATCAACAACATCATCATCATCATCATTCAAATCAAAATTCAAATTCATCAAATAGTACAATAGTAGTAACAACACCAACACCAATAATAACAACAACTACAACAATAACAACAACAACAACAACAACAACAACAGCAACAGATATATTAGATTTAAGTATGCCAGATAAAAATTCAACAACAGAAGTATGTTATGTGTGTGGTGATGGTTTTCCACGTGGTAGTCTCGAATGGATAGCAGCGAAACAATTAAATGATTCACCGATACAACCGTTTTTTCCAAGTTTAATTGAACATCCACGTCCGAGTCGTTCGCGACCAATTGATTCTAATGGACGTGTACAAGCATGTAGTGAATGTCAGAAACATTTAATAAAACAATGGCAAGCATTTCAATCACAAAATGTACCACATAATGAACGAAATTATACATTAAGAAAACGACAGTCATCAACATTAGATACAACAACATTTATATGTTATATATGTGCCTTGGAATATCCTTCCAGTAGCATACGTTTGTTGTATTGTTGTCCAAATGCTGAAAAAGAAAAATATTATCCATTTATACAACAATTGAAAGCACCACCTGGTGCTAGTCCGATTAGTCCACAAGGTATGATACAAGTATGTTATATATGTTATAAAAGTATACCACAGAAACATCAAGTATTTGGTGGTGGTGGTGGTAACAATACAAATATTACTACGAATAATTGTGATTTAAATAGTAATAATAATACAACACAGACAATTAATAATCATATTTCCGTAAATGATATACAATTACATAATCATAATAGTAATAATAATAATAATAATAATAATAATTCATCAAGACCAAGTACTGTGAAATCACCTGCCAATAGTGCTGGTTCTGATATTAGATATAAACCATACGATATCAACCCAGCGATTATTACCAGCAAAAAGAAACAAGCCGCTTTGGAAAGTCGACAACAAATGAAGGTTCGTATGAATTTGTGTTTTCTAAATAAAGTTTTCGTTTTTTATCAATTTAAACAGTGATCGGTAACCTATGACTCGTGGATCACTAAATGACCCGCGAAGAGATTTGGAGTGACCGGTCGAAGGGTTGTATTTATTAAAAGTTAATAATTTGCTATAACATCACCATTACGTCCCATCTGTGACCCGCGCAATAAATGGTGAACATACCTACAAATTACAAATTTTGACTCGCGGTAACGAAAAGGTTGCCAACTACTGATCCAAAAGCCTTTTAAATCTTTTCGTTTGCTAAAATTTTTTACAAGTATTAATCTGGCTCATTGTCAGTGGTGAGCTGGTATAAAAGTTGATCCATAAAAGAGACCTATCATACTTCAAATTATTTAGACTAAAACATAACGCAAAATCGTAATTTTGTTCCTATTAAAATCAAATATCAACAATTAGTTGATAATTTCGTAAACATGTTGAATGATTGACATATGTTGTTGCGTTATCTAATTGCCTATATTCCTAGTAACATAATTCTATTTTAATCATCGATATATATATATATATATATATTTTGTACACAATGTTCAATAAATTTTTACCATTGTTGTTATTTATTTTAGATGCATATATCGTCACGAACAACATCTCCAGCACCTGATTTAAATGGCCAATCAACAACAACAACAACGACAACAGCATCAACAACAACACAAAATTATCGTTGTTATGTTTGTACTGGTTTATTTCCTAGTACACAAATGGAATGGATTAGTACATCACCAGAAGGTATGAATTCACATGCAATGCATTTTCCATGTTTACGTAATGTAGCAAGAACATCAGAGAATAGTTGTATGGATTCACATGGACGTGTATTAATTTGTACTAGATGTGTTAATCATTTAGCACAACAATGGGAGACATTAGAAAATGAAAGAGTCCCATTGGAGAGGAGACGGTTTGTTAATTCAATTCTATAAAAGAAATATTCTTTTAATTGATAAGAAAACAATTTTTTTTGTTTATCGTTTATATAGTTATGATGTTCCAATGCCTGATCCACAAATAGTTAATGGTGATAGATGTATACCAACACCACCAAGTACAAATAGTGACCGTACGATAATAAGTAATCCAGGTGGTAGTAGTATTTATTGTTTCTTATGTGGATTCCATTCGGAATTTACATTGGCTCGAGTTGTCTATAGTCGACCACAAGGTATATATTTTTACAAAAATCATTGATTATTATTATTATTATTATTATTATTATTATTATTATTATAGGAAGAAATGCTCCATATTTTCCGGCCTTACTTCATCATACTAGTCCACCAAATGCTGAACAATTACGTGAAGATGGTTCAGCATTAGTTTGTACATTCTGTTATCATAGTTTAGTTAGTCAATGGAGACGTTACGAAGCACATGGTCCTCAAGGACCACCAGCTGATAAACGTGAATATAATACACATGATTATTGTTGTTATGTTTGCGGCATAACTACATACAGAAAACGTGTCAGAGCTTTATTAATTAAAGTAATTTCTATTAATTTAGAAGATAGAAATAACAACAATTCTAATTTACTTGTTTTTTGTTTGTCTAGGATTTCCCATTTCTCAGATTCCACCCACAACCGGAACATTCATTATTATTAGAAAATGGCGATTATGCTGTTGTATGTTTAGATTGTTATGAAACATTAAGAACACAAAGTTTAGAATATGAAAGATGGGGTTTACCATTAGATAAACGTCAATATAATTGGATAACACAACCACCACCACCAGAAGATAGTCCGGAAGCAACTGTTGCACGTTTACCAAGTGGACAAAGGAGTGATAAAGTGGTAATTTTGATTGATTTGAACCATAAAAAATTTAACACAAATAAATTGGTTAAGTTGGATTTTTTCTTTGCTTTTTCCACATAGGTTCCACCAACATTTCTACCAAAACCGACAAGGAAAAATTGTTCACCAAAAATTATCGAAAAGAAATCAGCAATAACTAAATCCGAATCTGGAGGTAAGTAAAATAAGTATTTAAATAGATGATATACCTAAGTAAAAAAATCAAGTGAAATCTGGAAAATTCCAAACTTGATAATTGTATTACAGTGTTTTTTTTTTTTGTATATTGATAACAGATTGTTATAATGATATTGTGCAGGTTAGTCCAGAGAGTACAATAAGAGCAAATTTCAAAAGTTTCAATCATGATTTATGATTGGTTTTGAAATTTTTTTCTTTTTATGATAAAGTGATTATTTCCGATCTATATTATTATCCCTAAATTGTTTTATTAATATAATATTTTATCAGTTGAAATTTTCCATTTTTAGTATTTGAAACACGTCTAAAATTGGTGGGCACATCAGAAATACAAATCATCTTTTTATTCATTGTCAATATGCTTCTTTTTTTCCCCTCTGTTATTTTTCTTGATTCTCATGATGGGGATTTATCGAAATATTTTCAACATTCCAAACTCGTTGTGTCCTGTTTTAGTCTTCCAATTTTATTACCCATCCTTGTATGGATGTATGTGTGTGTGTAAAGTCAACAAGAAGTAAATAAAGACGTCCGTCGTCATCTTCTCTGTCGGCATCGTATAAGAGAAGATCAGAATTGACGACAGGAGAAGGAAACACATGCGCCGCTTTGCTAATGTTGTTGCGCTAGAGGTTGTTAAACGAGGGGCGAGGGTTGTGAAATGACTATAGGGATTTTACTATACACCATCACCACCCTCTCGCAGTTTGGTCTGCCAACGGTGGTGGTGGTGGTGGTGGTGGCGGCGGCGGGTTAAAATCAAGTATCGCAGACTACTACTAGTGGTAGTGTTGTAGGGTCGCGCGCTTGTCAATAAACGCCTTTTTGCGGTATCACACGCCCAAAATATCGCTCTCACTTATTACATACCGTTTTTCCGGTTGTTTTTATTATTTTTGTATTTTTATATCTTATATTTATGTTTTTTAATGATAATTTTAAATTAATAATTGATTTTCATTAATTTTATTATAATGTGGCAGTATGAATATCCCTTTTTTCATATAAGTACCTAACGCCACAATTATGTAATTATTACAGATTTTTTTTTGAATTGTGGTGTTATTTCAATCAATTTTTCTCTATATGAATTAATTAGTATGGACTTTAAACATTCACAATATATACCTAGCTTAGAACATCCGCACCCTTATTATTATCCAGATGTAGGAGGTAAGATATTTACAAAGATTAACTGTAAATTAAAAAATTTCATTTATTTATTGTTGATAAGGAGATATTCCAAATATTGTATTATTCTAACGCCTGACTATCATTGTTATCCGTTGGTCGGTATCCTCCCTCTAACAAGATATTAAATATTCATTGTTTTGTCTCTGTATGTTGGTTTTTGCTTGGCTTTATTTCACGAAAGAAAGAAAAGATTTCTGCTTCGTTGATCACTGTTAGAAATGAAAGCATAATCGAGAAATTTTCTTTATATTACTTCCATTAAAATTTTCTCATGATTAAATCACTGTTCATTAAACTTAAACCCTTAATTGATTGATATTATTAATTGTTTAATAATTTTTTATTAATGCAAGTTGTGAATGGTGAAGCGCACTTATTCAGCATATTGTAAATTTTAATGATATTTGAAATAAGCGTACAATTAATTCGCAAAGAAAAAAAAACACGTTTTGTTGTTATAATTTAGATTATGTGTATCTTTATTTATTTTGTAGTAAATTTCCGACATCAATTTTATGATTTTATGGGATCGAGGGCAAATGTCAGGACCTCTAAAAGTTTATAGTGCCATTGTGTCAAGGTTAAAGGTTTCATACATTTGCTGAATAAAGTTTATCATTAGTAATCAAAATATTTGCATTATTGTTGTTGTTGTTGTTGTTGTTGTTTTGATAATTAATTTTTTTTGTTTTGTTTTTAGTTTTAAGTAATCCAAAAATAGCGTCAAGTAATGGAAACGTAAAAGCACGTGTAACGACAGGACATACGGTACCTGGTCCAGGACCTGGTATACAATCTTCATCGTCAACATCATCATCATCGCAGCAACAACAACAACAGCAACAACAAAGTTCACATTCATTTGCTGCCGCTTTAAGAAATCTAGCTCAACAATCAATTCCTAATGAACATTCGTCAACGACACAATCAGAGACACTAAGACGAGAAACTGGTATTTTTTTGTATTCAATTAGGAAAAAAAACAAAAAAACAATTTATTTTAATTTTTCATAATAAAGCAACAAGTTCTGCGACTGAAAAACCCAAAAATAGTGAAGTTCCTGTTTATGCGACCGCATCATCAGTACGTCCACAACCAGAATCACGATTATCGGCAACAAATTCAACAGATAGATATCAACAATCCAATTTATCAGATTTAAATCGGAGTGGATTTCAACCATACCGTCCTGAAGACAGGTATTTTGGGTTTTTATAAATTAATTGAAATGCGCTAAAGTGTTTTTTTTTTGTTGGTGGTGAATTTCTTTAGAATTCCATCAGTTCCTGTAGGTTTAGATGTGCCTGGTTATCCAGCGTATGGATATCCACCATTATCACTATTAGATGAACAATTGTATTATGAACGTTTAGGACTATTAAGATCACCATGGCCACCACTTGGTACACCATATCTTCCATATATGATGCCTGGAGCAGGTTCTATGCCGTTATATATGCATGAAAGGTAATAATTTCGTCTGTTAATTTATTAAATTAATTTAAATATATATTTTTAAAACATTTAGATTGAAATTGGAGGAAGAACATCGTCACCGTTTAGCTTCGACAGCAGCAACAACACGTAAAGATGACCATACAGAACGTGAATTATTAGAACAAAGAGAATTATTACAACAGCAACGTGAACGTGAACATAGAGAAAAAGAACGTAGCCATCGTGATCGTGAAAAATCAATTCAACAACATCAACAGCAACAACAATCACAAATATCACCGCATTTAACACCATCCCATTTACAATCACAACCACCAATAATGCTTCCTGTATTACATCATTCAAATCCAATATTACCATCAACACCATTAAGTTTAACATCTAGTACACGTCATTCACCATTAAGTGGTGGTTTTTTAACACCTAGTTATCCACCACCACCACCACCTGTAGTTCCACGTTCAAGTCCATCATTATTACAACGACATTCACCCGTACATCCAAATGCTGGTTTCTCATTAAATTTAAATCAACAACAACATCAACGTCAATCTCCAATTATTCAACCGTCAGGTCCATTAATAAATAACTCATCTAGTCAAATAACAACTAGAAGTCCACCAAAACCACCAACTCCGAAATTAAATTCGACAACAACAGGAACAACAACAACAACAACAGTGCCTAGAATAAATGTGGCGACAACTACTACATCGACAACAAGAGAAACAAATTCAACACCAACACCAGGAAATAATGTGCCAAATAATAATAAAACAACAACAACAACAACAACAATTGAGGATAAGCAAATTGTTTCAAGCGCAGGTGAGGGGATTCGCGACAAAGGAGAAAGTCCCTGATCTATGCTTATGGTTTGTCACTGTATACAAGATTACTCATTTTTCGGTAATTCGTGGATTTTATTGGGTTTTTTTGTTTGCTGCTACTATTTTCCTCCTTCTTTCTTTCTTTTTATTTTCTTTTTGTTTTTTACTAAAAAAACCAAAAATGAAACGGTGATGGGATTTTAATTCATCGTTACCTATCTTATCATATCGTACTCGTTTGTCGTTTATTATTCAGATTTTTTTTTTGTGTGGATTAATTATGGAATATTAATGCGACAAATGGGGATGATAATTATTCCTTTGATCTTTCCTGCATCAAAGTCCTGCTATTGTTTTAAACGAATGTATATTGCAATTTCTCCTTAAATGACATGACATAAGATGAAGAAAAAAGGGTGTATATTAGTTAAATTTTATTGGAATGTTTTATTTGCGTTTGTTTCAGCCAGGAAGCCTACCATAGCACCGAATCAAGTTTACCAATATATTCCTGAAATGGAAACAATTAATAATATAAATAATAATACTCTTAATAATAAATTGAATAATCAAAAAGAACAAACAAAATTCAAATCATCGCCTTATAATATTGATTATATTGTAAATAAAGATCTTCCAAAACAACAAGAACAACAACAATTACAACAATTAAATAAACAAGATATTGGTAAAGATACTAATTCGGACATAACAATGAAAAATTTCAAAAATAATAAAGATATTATACATCCAATTATAATTAGTAATGTACCAGATGTACAACAGCATACTAATAATAAAATGGATAATAATAATAAACAACAACAACAACAACAAGAAACAAAAAATGGTTCAAGATATTTTAATAATTGCTATACATATTCTGATATGAGTTCAGAAGTAAAACATCCATGTACACCAATAAATCAAATTAATCAACAAACACATAGTCCACAATTACCAATACCATCACCAAATTATCCAATACAAACACAACTTTCTGTTGTTGATGCAACAAATATTACAACAACAACAACGACAACAATATTAACAGCAACAACAAATATAAAAGATTGCCATAAACAACAAGTGAATTTACCAAATACATTGGTTCCTACAATAAATAATAATTATATAAATACACCTCATACGACTAGTCAGAATGATTTACAAAAGACCGATTGTTATGATTTAACTACAACAATAACAGCAACACATTCCACAAACTTCCCACATAAAATTGATAACTCTACAACAGTTGATAGGAAAATGTTCAAATCAAATAAAATCTATGCCCTAAATAGAAGTAATTCAGAAAAAATGTCAGGGAATTGTTCAGATCAAAAGCTACAACAACATAACATAGTACAGAAAATATCTCCATCACCACCATCAACAACAACACCAACAACAGAGAATTCTTTTACCGTATTAAATATACCGAATTTAAATTTTCAAGCACCACCAACAAAACGTCCAAAATTAAGTAAAATTGATATAGCAACAATGAAACGTAAAAAACGCCGGCAAAAACGACAACAGCACAATAATAATAAAATAAAAGTAAAAGAGAACCATGAGAATTTATCATCAATCTCACCGACAACAATACCCACAACAACAACAAAGGTAACAATTGATTTCGGTGTATCAGTTTACGGTTATTCAGATAATTCAAGTACAAATTCATTATCAAGTACGGATTATGATAGTGATGATGATGATAGTAATCATAATGATGATGATATTGATTTATGGATAAAATCTGGACCACCATTAACACTCGATTTGAAACCGGAAAAGGTGGAATTTTTGGAAATTTTCGGTCTAACAACACATACACAAAAAAATTGTAATAATTCTAAATATTCTATTATTGTTTGTTTTTATTAATTTAATTTTTTTTTTCTGTAATAAAATTATAGCAGTTGAATTGGCGAAATTGGAACGACGTAAATGGCAACCAACATGGACAGCAATATTAGATACACATGATGAAACAATAATTAGTCCATTAAATCTACCAGTGCCTTTACAATCACCATCAGTATTGAATAATATGCCGGATTATAGAATGAAAACTAACTTTTTACAAATTTTAGGTTTAAAAACTGTATCAGTTCAAATGAGACAAGGTAATTATTATTAATAATATTATGGTCTATGAACACTATTGGTGGGACCGTCACGTCCAGTTCTCGAAGAAAATTAAAAGCATTAATTTTTAGAGTGCAGATAGACGGAGAGACTTCTCCCTGCTTGTGGTAAAAACTAGGCTTTCTATTTTTAGAACGGGATGTTGTTGTGAAAAAAAAAGGGGAAAAGTTATGAGAGAATAGTCTCTCTGTGTATCTGCACCCTTATATACATTGACAATGAGAGATTTTTATCTCGTGCATTGCTTTAATTTTGCCCAAGATGAGTTGGACATAACGGTGCCGTTGCAATCTGTTTAGTTTCTTATAATGTTTTTTTTTAAATTTCATTAGAAATGGAAAATAGTTGGATGAAAATTGTTGAAGAACGTATTCGACGTAATTGTGAATCATCATTAACGAAATATACAATAAAAGCATATAAAAAACATAAAATTATCAATAAATTAAAACCAAATGGCCTAATTGAGAATAATAATATTATCAATAATACTAATGAGAATTGTACAGATTTAACATTTAGAATACCTATAGTTCATCAATATGGACAAACAACAACAACAACAACGATAAAACAAGAAGAGATATTACAGAAACAATTCGAATACAATTATTTACCATTAACAATGGTATTAGTTGAACATCCACAAAACAATAAAAATCTACAATTTAATAACAATAATATTAATGATAATAATTGTATTAAAATCGAAGAAATCAAGAATGAAGAAATTGAAAGGGTGAATTTTAAATGGCCTGGTATACAAGACATCATGGAATCTTATCAAAGATATTCAAAAGGTTTGTATTATGACAGTATTTTAAATATTTATTTAAAATATATATTTTTTTTATGTCTAAAATTCTAGAACGTGATAGTGAAATTGAAACATTATCAAAACGTTGTACAACAATGAAAGAGGAAGTAATAATGAAACAATTCGAAGTGAAATATTTAGAACGTCGTCAACGTGAATTACATTCAACATTATTTTTGACTGAACAAGAAAGGAAACGTTTACAGAAAACAATTGACCAATTAACAAGTACTGTAAATGCTTTTAGGTAGCATAGGTTTATTAATGATTCGAACAAGTTATGTTGTGGATGAAATTGGTTGTTTTTTCTTTTGGTTCGAGTTGTGAGAGAGAAATTGTTGAAAGATTTTGGACCAAGTCTTTTTTCTCTTCTATGTCTCTGTGTATATCTGTATATATTATATACACAGATATACATATAAATTATTTGTAATTTATTTAAATGGTTGTTGAATTTATTTTAAAATAATGGACTTTTATCAAAAAATTTTTTATTTTTTTTTTTTTGAAGAAAAAATGCATACAGACTGTGATGGGAATATTTAAAACAAAAAATTATGACGGATTTTATACTTTTTAACAATAATTAATTAAAAATAACATAGATAAGTATTATGTAAAAGCTTCCAAAATTATATCAGTGTAATTAAAATAATTTTAATTACTTAAAAAGAATTGTTCGAATACCAACAAGAAAATTTGTTTTAGGTTTTCTTATTTGTGTTTGTTTTAAGAATTATAATTTTTTTAATTTTACGGGTGTCTTTAGTTTGTAAGTAGGCGCGAGTGGTGTTCACTTATTCTGTGATAAAATACAATTTTTAGTAATCGTAAACGTATAAAATAAAATCTTAAAAAAAACCTACAAAAAAAATCTGTTTTTAGCATGACAACAACTCAATAAATGTACAGAAAATACTCCTTTCTCTTCTTATTTAAAACTTTAGATAAAAAAAAAACAAACTATTTCCCTTCTATTATCATTTATTATTAGGACTGGCAGTATAAAGGCACTTTTATTTTTGATAAAAAGATTTCATATAATAAACAATCAATCACAGATATAAGAAAATTGTCAACAACAAAAAAAACTTCCAGATTTATTATGTTATAGTCTTCAAACTAAATTCGTACTATCCAAGAAGAAAAGCTAAATATTTCAATTACCGAAACGTAATAACTGTACTTCCAATTGAATTATGTGACTGTATATGATTTAGAGCAATTTCAATATCTTGTGGATGATAGACTTTATCAACAACAGTTTGTAAATGACCATTTTCAACAAATTCAGAAATTTCATCTAATACCCCATAACACATATGTGTTTCATTGAAATCAATTATTTTTATACGGAGAATTACCTAGAATCAACATTTTTGTTTAATAAATCACAAGAATTTTTTTGTAATAAATAATTACCTCCAATAAATGTTTAAAACGTACAAATAATCCAAATGTAAAATTACTAATCAATCCATAATTATCAGATGGGCATTTCATTGGTAATGTTGATAATAATATACCATATGGTTGACAAAATTTACGAAATTCTCTAGTTTTTATACCACAATCTCTTGTTATTATAATAACATCAAATTTATCACGTAGTTCTAATTCTTTTAGAAATGCATTGATCATACCTTGTTCAACTTCATCTTCAATTATAGATTTTTCTAAATTTTCTTCTGGCTCTGGAAATACAACAATATCTGTACTACCTAAAGCTCTAGCTACTGGTACTGCGCGTTTATAACATGCTGTTGTTATTGTAGAACATTTCCAATATTTTAGAATCTGTATCAATACACAACCTATTGGAGTACAGCCTCCAATTACTAAAATTCTAGAAAAAAAAAACCGAATTATTTCAATACATTCTATATATATATAGAGAGAATTACCGTTTATTGCATGCATTTTTACAATTAATCCCAGCTTGTTGTAATGTATTTAATGCAATTGTTCCAGCATATGGAAGACTAGAAGCACCTTCAAAGCCAACACTTTTCGGTTTCTTACTAACATAATTTTCTGTTATTAATACAGTTTGTGATAATGTACCATTCTGCCAAAATGGTACCGTTAACCATACTTCATCACCAATTTCGAAACGTTTAACATTACGACCAATATCAATAATAATTCCTGTACAATCACGACCCAATGTTACAGGTAATTCTGGCGATTCTAATGGCTAATACAATAATAACAAGAATCAAATAATTAGATTTAATAGAATTTTGTAAGAAATACTCGGTAGATTTTTTGGAGAAGTCTTCGTATATTTCGTCCATAACCGTGACAGATTCGAGTATCAATTAATTGAACAGATCCAGCTTTTACATCAACGAGAATCTCATTGTCACTACAATCTGATGGAGATGGAGCAGTTTCCACAACACTTGCAGACTGTTTCCATTACAAAAAACATAATTAAATAAAATTGTTTTTTTTCCGCCCTTGATAATTACTTACTTCAATGCCTAGATAGTTTGTACATTGAACTGCTTGCATATAACGAGTAATTGTTGGTTTTTTATGGAAACTCTGTGACAATAATAAACCAAAAACGGTACCACAAATAAAACCAGCTGCCATAAAACAAATATCTCTAGTTGTCCCTACAAATATTATTCAAAATTTTTATTAATAATACTATTATTAATTGAAATCTAATTACATTTTCTCCAGAAAACTCTCATTAATTTTCGATAAACTCGTCTCGAATGATACAATAATTGATGTCGTAAATTATAACTAATACTAATTAGATAGTGCCATAATTCTTTAAAATTATGTTTAACATGTATTGCATATGGACCATTCCATACTTTTAACCATGCTACTTTACTTTCCTGTGAATATTGATGGAAGAGATCCTTACTTTGGGAAGCGACAATGTTCATTTTAACCTAAAAAAATTTATATAAAATAAAAAGTTAGTGAATACATAATTTTTGATTTTACTTGGAAATTTTCAAGTTTTTGAGAGCTACGGAACAGGACTTCGTCCATTTTCTTGTAAAATTCTACAATATTCTCTAAAATTAGAATAAAAATAAAACCATTACATAACCTCAATATAGCGGCACAAATTCATTATTTTAAAAAGTTGATAGATCTTAACGATGTATAAAAATTGGAATTTTGATAAGGAACTGGTCTATGATAATACATTCATTTTGATTTAAACGACATTTTTTAACACGAATTTGATAAAATTCAAGAACTTTGATCGGAAAAATTGACAACTGACATAAAAAAATTGACATTTCATAGTGATACATTTGAACTACAGTACAAAAAAACTACTAAAAATTATTACATAAAATTATTTGCAGTACCCGGTTAAATTTTAATATCGACATAAAGTTTATATTCAAATTCGTTCCAACATAAACTTAATTTCTATTTAATTTTTCTTAAATACCTGTAATAAATATTAGAAGTTCAATTGGAGGGGAGGCGATTGGAGCTACAGTTAGTTTTCAGTCAGTTTAAAAAAAATGTCACTTGTTAAATTTTTGCAGTTGATTAAAGTTAGTGGTGTGGGTTGATTGTTAATTTTTTTTGTGTTATACATAGTTGTTGCTCTTTTATTGTAAACAAATAAGCTCGTGTCTGTTGTTCATATGAACAATAAAATTGAATTAATTCATAGAAATTTGTTAGAATTAAATTACCAGAAAAATGGCTAAGAGGTTAACTGAAGAAATGGTCATAGCACGTACAAAAATTTCCGATCTTTCCAAAATTAAACGTCTAAATTGTTGGTAAGTTTGTGGATTTTCTTTTTCTGTCCAAAAACGATTTGTATGGAAATCTATGTTTTTTTCTCCTTTTGTAGATATGTCTAATCCATTGTCTTTTTTTTTTTTTTTGTTTTATTTAGGGGTAGTGAACTGGTTGATGTTTCTTTGCTTAGAAAAATGCCATCTGTTGAAGTGTTATCTTTGAGGTGAGTTTATTTCCAATTTTTCCAAAACCATTCAGTTTAATTACACATCTGTATACACATGTTTTTGTTTTGTTTACATAAGAATTGAATCATTTAACAATTCGTATAAGCACCTAATCAAATTTCAATCTGTATTGAACCAATTTGATTAAATGTGTTTTCTTTTGAATTTGATTTTGAATAGAAAACAAACACACAATAGATTGTACCTGTATAAGGTAAATATCTGAGTCACAGGTGGGCACCAATCGTTCAAGTTTCAAATGCCCCAATAAGGCGTGCTTCATTAGGTTTGTCTTTTTTTTTTGATCAAGGACAATAATGTAAATCTATCACACCTACACTATAAAGACTTTCATATAATTATTAAAATAGTGTTTTTTTACTGTTTACTGTTAAGAAAAAAAACAGCAGTTTTTTTAACCAGTTGGTCTATTCATGAAAACTAGGCCAATATAGTCAAAGTTTTGTTTGAAAATTTTATAAAAATTACAAAGAATGTATGGTAGACGAAACAAAAAAGGGCTAATTTATAATTTATAATGAATCATGCTTATAAAATTTGTTGGAAATTTTTTAAGTAATTTTTTTGTAAATTTTGACCTTTGAACAGATTAACGAAAAAGATAATCAGTGTTTCCGTTAAAAATTATCTTCTGTACCGTTTCCATCATTGAATAGGTAAAGGTGAACTAAATCTCGTGAGAATTCTTTTCCTTATTTCTCTTTTGGACTACTTTATTATTGTTGTTGTTGTTGTTATTGCCAAGTTAAAAGAAAAATTGACGAGATTGATGGATTATTATACTCCTAATAAATTGTTATCGTTTTAATAGGAATTAATAAAGGGAAATTTATAAATGAGAATTAATTGTATTACATCAAAATCTCAAGCTTTAATAATCGTTGTAATATAATATATTATGTATAAAAAGTAGAGAAAGTTTTTGAAAATTATTAATCATCTTGTTTCATTTTCAATTATTTCTATTCGTAATTCAATTAATGAAATAATTATATTACAATGTTTTAATGTTTTGTTATTTAAAAGAAAAATTGCACATCATTTGTAATAAAAATTACAGTTATGCTCCGTTTCTTGTAAAAATTTATTCTTGTAATTCGAATTGAACACTAAATAATAATAAAAGAAAAATTGGATATCGTTTTTTGTTATTATCATATAATAGTTGTCTATTTAGAAGATCGATAATTTTGATTTATTAGCGATTGATATTATTATTATTATTAGGTATTTGAAAACATTTTTAAGGAACACGATTACAATACATTTTATTTGCGAAAAAGAAGGTTAATGTAATTTATTAAAAATTAATTTCATTGAAATACTGAAATTTATTGATTATCTTAAAGTAAAAAGTGAAAAAATAAATTAGAAAATTTTCATTCCTATATTACCTACTTGTAAGATATAATCAAATATCGATTGGTCTGATTAAAATCTTTCAACATAAATAGCTTTCGGTATAATATTGAAATTTTTTCGAATTATAATTTTTTAACCACAAATATTTATATTAATATTTGTAAAGAAAGTGTTAAATTTGTCTCTGGTCGAGTAAAAATCTTGCAATTTCGTTTAATAATAATTTTAGGGAAAATACTTACCATCTTTGATTTATTTTGTTCAATTATTTTATTCTTTTGAAAGTTTGAGTATTTTTCGGTTTACATAAGAATCTATATACATATATTTATTATTTTAGAAGGAATTAAAATTAATATTTGCAAATTGAAATCTAATAAAAATTAATTAAACTGAAAGTAACGAAATTTTTTATCAGTTTATATTTATAAATAAAATAGGTGTAGAGGGAACTTGACTAATTTCGCGATTTTAAGACTTTTTCTTCATTTCTGTTAGGTGCAACTTCAAAATTGTTAAATAATGGTTATTGATACGGGAAAGGTATTGTCTTCTTCTATCGAAAAAGTTGATTTGGTTGTGCCAAATGTTTGCTACTCTTTCTGTCAACGGAGTTTAATTAAGCCAATCTCGTGATAAGATCAATGTGAAGGCTTATTGTAGAGACCCCCACTTTCAATTGTACAAAATTTTTGCGGAACACCAAAATCAGTATCTGCTAAAATAAGTTGTTTATCTGTATTTTCCTCTTGAAGCATTCATGGTTTCTCGGAGCACTAGTATTTGGCGGACTTGTCACAAGTGCTCCGCTTGTTTCAGTTAATAATTAGTAGGTATTTTAACCACAGAATAAGCCAAGATTTTGCTTAACAGTTACATACACTCACACACAGGTCCAGACTGGACAGGGGGGATTTGGGGAGGTTTCACCCGGGACCAATGGGCTTTTGGGGGCCATCGATAACCTTTTAAGGTATTTTTTTTAACATCAGCTGAAGAGATGTCTGGTCTTCTTATGAATTCCCCCAGGGCCAAGGTAAGCCAGTCCGGCCCTGCTCACAAATGCGGTTTCCTATTTTCTAAATGATTCCGTCTAGTCGTAAACTTATGTTTTGTAGCTGATATCTTCAATTAACTAGACACTAATGAGATTTAACATTTTCATTAGCCAGAAAAAGCACATTTAGTTTTTGTGCAACAAGCACTCTAAAGTCCAGTTTATACATATTTGAGCCACCCTTGTCCCTACATAGATAGATATTGGCATATTATTAAGTTGTTGTTGTTGTTGGTGGATTTATCATTTTTCTGAAAGTATGCTGGTATAATTTAAGGATTTAGCTGTGTCACTAAATTAACCGAGTTTCTCCTTTTATATTTTTCCAAGTTTTAAGGGAACCACTTCACCAAAATAAAGTCAACACTTTTGTAAGATGAGTGAAAACAAAATAAAAGAGAAAATGTGTAAAACAATCATAGCATGACTTACAATTAGGCACCTATAAAATAACTAATTGTAAGTTTATATTAGGTAAGTTTTTTCCTTTTTCGGTAACAGTGTGATATTGCGCAATTAAATTGACCCGGAAGAGAATTTTTGTGTCAACTTTTTATTGTAAACAATGTATTTTTATAAGATTTTCCAGTTTTAAATTTACCAAAAACAAAAAAGAAATACCCTAAAGATAAATTAAAGAGAAAGCTATGTGTAGTTTGTCGTTTTTTTAACAGTTTGATTATAAATAGGTACAAAACACATCCCATTTATTATAAATAAAATCAATATTCTATATGTTGTCATTATTATTGTCTCTTCTTTTTTTTCTGCAATGAACTTGGTATGAAACGGTTAATGTGACATTGACAATTGACATTACCTAAGTTTCATGAATTTTTAATTAATTTTTACGTACACTACCTCGAATTTATCGATTTCAACGACTCATCCTTAAATTAGTAACGAAAAAAAAACACTGATTTGCATAAAATTGTGTTAAAAGAGAAAAACAAAATTTTTATGCAAAAGATATTTGAAATAAACAACAACAACAACAACAACAGCAATGATAATAATATTGTCTCGTGTGTAGGTAGAGCAACATTTTCCTTTTTGTTATTATATTACATGGTAATGACGAATAAAAGAGAGGAATACACCAATTATATTAATCGTCAAAAATAAACTATTACAACATCAATTATACATTGTGTATCCCACTGAATTCTATTACTAACGATAAAATTGTCTTCTAGAGTACACATTTTTAAGGCTATACACCTGTCTGATCGGAATCGAATTATCCATGTCAGGTCCTTATTAAGGACCATTTAAACAACCGATTTTACGCCCAATTTCAAGCTCAGATTCAACTCATTGTCATATCTCAACTTATCCAGTGAATTTATCTATACATGATCGATCCAGTGTCAGAAATTATTGACGTTCGTACGTAGTAGGTACTCTATGGATACTTTGTCTTTGATATTTTTTATCTTTTGTGCTCCTATGTTAATTAACTCAATAAATCGTAGACTTGATCGGAGAGGTCTGTTTACACGTCAGTTTTCAAAGGATTGTAAAAATCAATTGTTTAAAAGGCCTCGTAAGTCCAGTTTTTGAGTTCAATTCCAACTCAGATCTCTAATTGTTAATGATGTTACACGATCGATCCAGCGTCAAACGACGCTATGGAATCCATAGTATAGATTCTTTGACTTTCATATTTTCCATTTTTTGTTCTTCTATTCTAGTAAGCTTAATAAAACGAAGACTTGGTCGGAGAAGTCTGGTTACAGATCAGTTGTCCAAGTGTCCTCATTCATGCAAAGATATCTAGGAGATAGATCTGCAGATGCATCTCTCGTTTTGCAAATCAGCAGATTATGTTTCGCCACACATGCAGTGACGATCTCCCGATCGTCGGTCGATGAGTGACGGCCACGATCTGTGTGTGTGGCGATGAATCTGTGAGATACATCTGTAGATCTCTGATCTTTCAATGCGTCTGAAAGTCTCGGCTAGTTTGTTATGAGAGACAGGAATTGTCGATCTGCAGGTCGGCAGTATCTGGTCGCTGTGTGTGTGTCTTTCGGTAGATCTGATAGCCAGATAGATCTTCAGATCCTGATCTCGCAGATATCTTTGCATGAATTGGGATTGTAAACGAAAGCGTCAGACAAAGTTTGTCTGTTCCAAATCCTATTCCACTTCACGTCCAACTGTCCAATGGTGTGTTTACCTGTTCGATTCTCGGATTCTTAATCGGAATTGAGTTCGAAATTAGACTTAAAATCAACTATATAAAAGGCCTCTAAGGATTGTAAACGAAATCGTTAGAAGAACTCTAATTCCAATACCTATTCCGTTTTGTGTTCATACGTCCGATTCTCAACCTGTGGCTCTTTATTGGACTGTTTAGGAGGCACCTTAAAGCGCTGATTCTTATTTTGTTTGAAGAACACCGCTAAAGGAACAACGACTTATTTCTAATCTTCTAATCCGAACACACCCTAAAATTGGTTTCTTGTTTTTTCTTTTCTAGTATCAATAAAATTCATAGTTTGGCCGATTTTCAACATTGTCGACGTCTTGAAGAGCTTTATATACGCCAAAATGATATACGTGATTTAAATGAAATTGTCTATTTACAAAACTTGCCAAATTTAAAGAATCTATGGTTGGGTGAAAATCCATGCGCAAATATAGATGGTTATCGTTTAGCTGTTATTAAAACATTACCACAATTACAAAAATTAGATAATATCCAAATAACACAAGAGGAATTACGTGAAGCACAAAGACGTGGTAAAACATTAATACATCCAGATGATGTACAAGAAAGTGAAGATTATGATGATGAAGAAGTAGAATATATACCACAACAACAAATACAACAAGAACAACAACAACAACCACAACAACAGCAACAACAACAATATAATCGATATCAAGAATATTCAGAATCTGAATATAGTCCACCACGACAAGAGGTAAGTTTTCTTTTCCTCACTTGAATTAAATTAAATTAATTAAATTAAAATCAAATTGTATCGCCCATATAATATAATAATAATAATAATAATAACATCACAATTAACAATAAATTAATTCATAAATTAGACGGAATATGAAATTGAAGATAGTGAAGACGTTTATCCAAAAGAAGAAGTTTCTGAAGGAAGTAAAGAATATTCACCGCCAAGACAGGTGAGGTTGTATTTTGGTAGTTATTTCTCATATTAATAAAACATCTATTATTATATTATATTACTAACTAACACTATACATTTTACTCCTATTATTTTAAATTGTTTTCTAACAATAATGAGCAAATCTAGTATCTAGTATTCATTCTTACTATAGTTCTTTTACTACTTATTATGATTTTAAATTATTATCCCTTTTTTATGTAGTCAAGTCCACCTCGTAGAGCCGAATCTCTACCACCACCAGCAACAACAACAACAAGAAAAAGTTATTCACCAGAAGGGCCAACTTATGTTGACAGACGACGGAATAGTTATGAAAGAGAATCACCAAAACAACCACCACCATCAACACAATATTACGATGTAAGTTGAAATTAATAAATTTGAATTAAAAATTCAACTAAATCCAATTAATTACTAATTAATTAGAGATGTCCAGCTGATAATAGTTATGAAGATAGTCCATCCTGTGATAATAATTATAGAGAAATGAAAATTGTTAACAGTCAATCAACTAGTTGTATCAAGGTGGGTAATAATTCTAACAAAAATACTAATCTAACTAATAGAAATAAATTATTATTGTTTTGGATAATAATAATAATAATGATGATGATAATTTAGGAATATATGAATGGAGATCGTTATGTACAATGTCAACAACATTATCGACAAGAACCAAGCGATTCTTCACATGGTTATGAACGAAGGGACCGATATTCCTGTCCGGCAGCAGCAACTCATCGAGCTCCATTTCAAAGACGACCAGTTACCAGGGTATATTTTTTATCATTTTTCATTTTGCTTCTAAATAATTTTTATATTAATATGTAAAAAAAAATTGTTTCTAGAATTCAAATATATTATCCGCAGTATTGCGTCTAGTAAAAGAATTGGATTATCCCAGTTTAGAAGTTGTTGAAATGGAAGTACGATCACGTATGGATGAATTAGTAGATGAATGACATAATGTTTCTTCTAATCAAGAAGAAGAAACAGAAGAGGAAAAAGTGGCAGCTATTGTTGTTACACAAGAGATTGATTAGCTTTAAAGAACTGATATATAAATGTTAAGTTGTTTTTCTTGTTTTTTTTTCCGTAATTATAACGCACTTTTTTTAAAGTAAACTAACTAAAAAAAAAATACAAAAGGACATTCCATTAATTTTAAAAGTATCTGTTTTACAATATCGACTGCCAAAAGTTGATTTAACACTTGTTTCATTGACAACAATTTTAAATATTAATGAAAAATTTTTATAAAATAATAATTAAAAGAATATTTTCTATATATCTATAGGTATGTTTATTCAAAATAAAAATCATATTAGAGGAAGAACAATGGATTTAAAATAGTGTTGTAATTTGTTAATTGTTAATATTGTAAATTGTTATTAATTTCTCGATTCCCTCCAGTTTAGACTGCTATTATTATTATTATTATTATTACAATTATCATTAATGTTTTTATTATAAATATTATTATTCTCAATCTAGTCTTCAGTTTTGCCTTTTGGTTTTCATTATTATTATTATTATTATTATTATTTTTGAAAAATTTTGCCCTTTTTATAATAGCTCTATGTGTGCAATTCAACTAAATAATTGATAACATATGATAATTAATAAAATTCTTATTATAATTCGTATTATTATTATTATTACCTATATAATATTTTTACAATCATTTTCTTGAGTTGGTGGATTATCGTCATGTGAATTTTTAAAACCATCACTATCTATACAGTATGCAATATTTCCACGTTTTTGATACGGATTATAATTACCATTACCTAAACATTCTTGTGTTTTTGTTTGGCCAGCATTTGCAAAAATTATTGAATCTCTTGCACAATCTATAATATGACAATAATTAATTAATTAATTAATTAATCTGAAAAACTAATGAGTGTAAAACTTACTACAATCTAAAGCGTTAAGATCCTCACTTGCTGGACTTTGCCAAGTACCAATATTTGAATTATCCTTCCACGTACAGTAGACACTAGAAATTTTATTTTTAAAATACTACACTCCTGATGATTTGATTAAATTGAAATTTACTTGCTATCGATAATTTTATATGCACCATAAGTACCATCATCATCACACAATAATGTACCAAAATCAATGTTGGTGGTACCATGTAATTTAAATTTGTTGGCAATTTTTGCTCGAGCGAATTGTTGACTGTCGCATTGTCTCAAATATTGACTACCTATTACGGTTGAATTAACTGAAATATGGTTAATTGATTAATTATTTATAATTTTTTTTTAAGAAATAATTGTATTTTTACAGCAAGGTAGTCGATTCATTGCAGCTTCAGGAACTATAATTGATGTTAATTCTCCAGTTTTATTGTCAGCACACCAACATAAACCTGTTTCACTATCGCATTGTAATGGTTCATAATTACCTTTACTGTCACAATGTAAACTTACAAAATACTTGTTATCTTCAGCTCGTAATTCGGCTTTTTTACGACTACATGCTTGGGGAAGAAAAATGTATTAAAACGGATCAAAATTGAAAGGGAGACAACTGAAATTACCACAAGTCATATCTGACGCTTTACTCCACCATTCATCACCAAATATTCTCTTTCCGTTTGCGTCATAACAGAAACAACTAATACACAATAGAATTATTAAAATTCTTTCAATTTAAAAGATAATAATAAAAATTACCGTCCAGTTGTGGATTCTCCTTTACATTGTTTTGGTGCCCAATAACCATCTTTATCACAAATTGGTCGATATATGGTATTATAGAAATTATTCGACAAATACGGAACATAGTACAGGGCACAACTTGCTGGAAAGTACAATGTTTTTCAATAATCATTACAAGACTCAATTCTTTTCAAAAATTATTCATACTTGTATCTTGTTGGCACCTGTTGTTCTGACATGTATATCCAGGATCGCAAGGTGTTTCATCATTACAACTTCCTGGTGCTTAAGTTTTCGCATAAAGTTTGTAATAATTTTATGATTTTTGAAAAAAAAAAGAAAAGTTGACTTACAATTTCTTTCAAATTCTTTGCAACGGGGGAGACAGTTATCGGTTGTATAATAATAATTAGAATCAGTTCTAGAATAACAATTTTCTGGCAAAAGATCTGTAATTACTTCTAAATTGAAATCACAACCATTTTGACTTGATATAAGAGTGAACTTGAATATTAGAAAGATTAATAAAAACAACATTTTTGATAGAGCTTGTCTTTCAAAAAAGTCTAGAAATTAATAAGAATGTCTTATCTGTTATCTTACAGAAATAATCTTATCAATAAGTACTGTTATCTTTATTTTATTTTTTTAATTTGATGAAATATTTTTAGTGTCAAAATTGGAAATCTCGTATTTTCAAATTGTGGAGTTTACTGGTTTTTGTTTTTGAGAATTTAACGCTTAGAAGAGGAACAGGAGCATCACTCTAGGGCTAGGGATTTTTAAGCTCGGCTCCATTGACCCCCTGGATAGAGGAAAATTCATGTGTTTAGTTTCATTTATCTCTAACTGAATTTTAGTGTTTCTTCACACAAGAAACTAACAACTCCTACTCGAAAGCTCTTTTTTGAAACTCAAATCATCTATCAAATCAGATTCAGTTATTATTTCATTCGATGGCCAGATTAATTCAAATTTAGTTCTGATCTATTCGAATGAGTTCAGGAGTAAAGTTTTATTACATTATTACACACCTCCCACCCGAGCAATGCGGACCATAAGGACCTTTTGTACACCCGTTATCAAACCTCAATAGGCCTGTGTCTCTGATAAAGTATCCATGATATTCATTCTCTAGATGATAAGCTCTGAGGTCCTTTTATAAAATGTGAAGTGAAGTTTCATCTTCACAGGTCCTACATATAGGGTCTCCTAAAACTCCAACTCTTTGGAGATGTTTCCTTAGAGCAGTGTCCCAATAATAATCCCGTAACCTGCTTTAGCTGGTTCCTGTTCAGTGTCGGAAATCTCTTATTGATAGCTCTCTAGCTGTTTGGGCCCCCTAGAAGCTCACTCGATAGAAACCCTCCCAGTAGAGATAGCTAGGAATAACGACAATAACTTGAACTTTTCTCCAGGAGTATCAACATTTGTTCTTACAAAGAAACATTCTTTAATGTCCACCTAGAATTTTCGTGAAATCTGTATCAACTTGTAGAGCACAGGAAAAACTCACAATCAGAGTTATCACATCTCATATCCTCATACTCGTTAGCAAAGCTAGTTAAATAACTGCTGAAAATAAGGACACATTTCTAGACTTAGAAATAAGGATTTGAACGAGATTAACAAACTACGGTGTTCTGGATGGACACCAAAAACATCTTCTGGTCAAGGATTATATAAAATTAAGTATTATACATATATTTTAATAATCTTAAATTATTTATTTATAGTAAAAAAATATTGTTACATTATAAGTATTATATTTCAAAATAAATATACCTATAAGAAAATAATAAGGGTATTCACAAATGCCCTCCTATTTCTACGAGACCTCGTATTTACACGATGTCAGTAGGTGAGGGAAATAGCTAAGGTCTCGTATATAAGAGTAGCGTTGAGGCATGTTTTCTCAACTTTGTATCTTTAACAGCTGTGAACGAATGCAACTGCCGTCGCTCTCTTATCAGTTGGTGCGTCCACAAGTCGTAGATATAGTGTCTGGTATTTATACGAACGCGTACCAATACGAGGCAATAGCGGGGTCATGCGAATACCCTCAATAAAATGAATAGAGTAATATTATTTCCATGAGCCAAATTCTTATATTCAATCACATTACAGTAAAAACTCTATTATCCGGAACTCAATTTTTTGGATTCTCGATTATCAGAATCACATAAAAGAAAGTACATATAGGTATAGGTGTCCCAACGGAAATACCTACCGTATTCTCGGTTAAAGTTATAATAGGTTTATTCCCATCTGCAGTATCTTAATCTTAGATATTTATGTTGGTAGCCGGATAAGGTGGATACTTTACGGTAGGATAGCTTGTATATTACGAGAAATATCTACACACATTCTCACATTCGATTATCCGGACTACCAATATCCCCATTTTGTCTAGATAATCGAGTTTTTACTGTATTTTCATACGTACACGTACATACGTACTAGTTCAGATATTGATTTTTTGATCAAAACCCACCAAACCTTACAAAATTCTTACTGTTGTGTTTGAATTGAAGATGTTCTATTCAAGGACTTCATATGTCCTTCAAATATTGCATCACTTATAAGTTTTTTTACAAAAGGTATCATTTCCGGTGGCACTGTTTCTAATTCGTCTGCGACATGTCTACCAAATGCAGCATATTTACCTTCTTTACTAGAATCTTCTGTTTTTTCTGTTACTAATTGTATTATTCTCTTATTTGATCGTGCACTTGATAGTATTTTTCTTTTTTCTCTTCCACTTGTATCAGATAATAATTGGGTAGAATTCTGTGTGAATTCTTCATCTATTAAATCATTGTATGTGGACGTTTGTTCTAAGGGATCTTCTTCATCCACTTCGATCTTTCCCAGCAAAAAATTCGTCGAATCATCCTAAATCACAAAGTAAAACATAAACAATAACAATTTTGATAAATCATTTCAATCTAAATTCGATATAAGCATTAAAACATATTGATTTTCGATTACCACAAAAAATTGTAGAAGGCAGTGGCGAATCAGCGCATAGGTGCAGGAGGCACGCGCTTGGCTGACTCAGGATCATTGGGACTTTAAAAAGACAAAAATTAAACAAGTAGTTCCATACGCCTATACACGCATCGTAAATGGAACAATCCACGGTGGTGCGGGGCCATAACATTTCGGATTGTTCCATTCATGATACGTCCATATACTGGCGCGACACCGCACTTCGTTGGATTTTGACGCTTCCGAATATTCATACGATTTCCACATTCACGGACAGATTTTGGAATACCACCATTCCATTTGGACGTTTGTAGGGATCTCAGGTAGGAACACACACTGAGGCGATAGATAACAAAAAATAAGCAACCAATATCGCCAGTTTAGCAGACACTGAGGCAATATCAAATTTGTACACACATGTTGACACTTTGTTTTTGGGTCTCTCTCGTCCGTTTTTACCCTATGGCTACGTAACTCGAGAGTTTGTTGGTCTATGAGTTAAAATCGTCGATCCGTTTCACCGTACATTTTTAACCACGAAGTCGTGTTCTCATTCACATAAAGATATCTGAGAGATAGTTGATCTGCAAACGCATCTCTCAATTTGCAAATCGGCAGATCACGTTTCGCTACACACAACGACGATCTGCCAATCGTCTGCCGTCCGATGAGTGAAGGTGACGAAATCTTTGTGTGTGCTCTGAGCGGGAATTGGCCATCAAATCGACTGTTTAATTAAAAAGTCCCTAACGGCTGTACAATCATTCTACTGTGTCTAGGTGTTAAATAAGTGGCAACCTTAATAGTAGAAAACAGTAATCGATTTACAGCCTACAAGCAATGCTACAAGTTATAAGTTACAAGGAATATTTATGTGAATTGGTACTAGACTGTTCATAAATCTACATAATTTCATGTATCCTAAATAATTCACAATGAATTGTGTGTATTAATTTCCTCTGCTTTTTATTTCACTAAATCAATTAGTTTGACTGCCAAGAAGCTCGTACCTAGAAAACCTACCGTATTTTCAAATTCATCATGATCTCGAATGGTGCAGTTCTGTTGAGTTCCCGGTTGATTATGAAGAAATGTCAATAAATCATAATACCACAGTGTTGGACGATATATTTCATTGGTACCCTTCTTCTCAGATGCTCTTACTTTATTGTATTCTTTCTTGTAGGCAGTACGCAAATTGTTAATTCTTTTCTTAACACAATGTATTGTTGCTGTTGCATCGTATTCTTTAAGTTTTTTCAACAGCACATCATAAGCAGCATTTTTTTCCATTGTATCATGATAACGTATATAATCTTTTTGCCAAAGACATGGAAAAGTTTTGTATATATCAATAAATTCTCTAATATTAATACATCGAGGATCACTGGACATGGACATTGTATTATTATTATTATTATTATTATTATTATTATCTTGACCAGTATTATACCTACATCTGACAATCAAACGAAAACGGATGTCAGATATCCGATATTTGATGATTATCGAAATAATACCGACACAACAAATAAACTCATCAAGCCACAAGTCGCGATTTCGATTCAGATTCGATTTGGAATTTGGAGTTTCCAATGAACTTGGCGTTTTCCTAGTGTACTTACATGTCAGTTAAGCTGACAACTGATCTGATTGGATAATGGATCGAAACGATTAAGGTCCACTTCACACTGCGACGATAAGCAACTGACGTTTGTTTAATATACAGTGCGAACTATAAAATTTAGGAATAAATGGGAGTTGACTTGTAATGACGAAAGGAACGTATGTCTACACTTTATTGTTTGTTACTAACCTGTCATATTAGGTTATGTTAATAGTAATATAATAAATAACGTATATGTCAAAAAATGGAAATTATCAGAGCTTTTGTTTCGTTGTTATTAGACTAAATTCATATCTAATATTAAGGCTTGTTCTAAGAATCCAAGGCAGATTAACTGTAATTGTAAAACCTCTTGTGTCAGGGTACAATTGAGGACCTTGCGTGAAGAGGGGGGCAGATCCAATTAAGTAAAATTTTCGGAAACAAAAAAAAACG